>JAUMHJ010000027.1:2306928-2322096 GCA_032361105.1 Microctenopoma lineatum
TTTGGCAGGAAGAAGAGAACATTTAAAATGGTTTCTAAAAGTTACAGCTAGACCACCACCACGGCCTGTTAACCTGGGAAGATTAAAATATGTAAAATTAGGAGGGCAGAGTTCCTGAAGTGGTGCAGCAACACCTACCCTTAACCATGTCTCAGTTAAAAATAAAATATCCAATTTCTGCGATAAAACAAGGTAATTTAAAAAGGAAGCTTTATTAGAGAGTGACCTAATGTTTAGCAGCCCGAATCTAATGGATGAGGTATTGACAGTGTGTCTACTCTGCTTTAGATTTTTAATTATGGGTTTACCCAGATTAGAATGTGCCCTGTTACATTGATTATTGACTTTGATTGATGTTCTATTGCTGATTCGCACAGGGATAATACCGGTTATGCTTGGCCCGTCTTGGAATCTCCCTCGGCCGCGAACGACCACCTCAGACCATGATCCAAAGCGACCCGGGGTGGAGCAGGCAGAAGGCCGGGGGCAGCTGGATAGATCCCATACGATGGTATCCTGTATTGAGGCTTTAAGTGTAGAGATCTCTGTAGATTGCTTACACGCTACTTCGATGTAACTTGTCAGCAGTTTTTCTTTCTGCTGCAGCTCGTCAGAAAGCTGCCGAATATCCTCTCTCAGGTCAGATATTTTCTTGTTTTCTTTCAAGTGGCAGACAGTTGTTGCAAGCTATTTCTGGTGTGCCTATTTTTTGTATTCCACTTAGATCTTTGTCTAATTCTGGTATATTTACACATTTCTCCAGTGTATTACTCTCATGCGCCAATTCCGCCATCTTCCCAAGGTGTAATTGAATTTGCAACGAGAGCGTTGGTTCTCAGAGAGCGGAAACGTTTAATTAAACATAAGTGTGGATCACTAAACATAATCACGACACTTGTCTGCCTCACAGTCGACCAGGTGAGAAGCCAGCTCAAGAGGAAGAAGGCAAGGAAGGCAGCAGCTCTGTCAGGTGGTCCTGCACATCTTCAACCTAAGCCTGAGCCTGTGGAAAACCCCCTGCGTTGTTCCCATGCCAGAAATTGCACACCCCAGGGAGCCCAACCACTTTAGACCTGTGGCCTTGACTTTGCATCTGATGAAGACCATGGAGAGACTGATCCTGCACCACCTCTGCCCCCTGCGACCAGTGATGGACCCCCTGCAGTTCGCCTACCGGATTGGAATCGGGGTGGAGGATGCTGTCATCTACCTGCTTCACCGGTACACTGGAGTACAAATACAGACGTCCTGTATAAGAAGGGCCAGAGTCAACTCCACCTGCTGAGGAGGCTTAGGTCCTTCCTAGTCTGCAGGACTCTGTTACGGACTCTTTATGACTCTGTGGTAGCATTCGCCCTCTTCTATGCAGTAACCTGCTGGGGGAGTGGATGCACGGACAGGGACAGAAGCAGGATTGACCAGCTGGTGCGGAGGTCTAGTTCTGTGCTGGGGTGTCCACTGGAGACTCTCACCCAAAGAGGTGGGTGAGAGGAGAATGTTAGCTAAGCTGACATGAACAACCCTCACCACCCCCTGCACAAGTCTGTGGGTGAACTGAGCAGCTCCTTCCGTCAGAGACTGATACACACTCGCTGCAGGAAGAAGCGCTACGCAGATCATTCATCCCGGCGGCTGTCAGACTCTATAACACATCATCATGTCTCCTCCGGATCACCAGGGACCATTTTGCTGAAGTATTAATATGCCCGAAACATCCTTGGTCTCATTCAGTGTGCTACTGCTTTGCTGGCACTTCTGCCTTTGTGGGATGGGAGGAAGAGGGGCACAGTCACTTTAAATTGAATATGGCAGTTTAATCAAATTCGGTCAGAATTGTTGAGTGCTGTTCTTTTTTGGCTGTTAATTCATCTTTGTCAAGGAAATATTAAACTTATTCAGTCCAGAGAAAATGAGCATTATTCAGCTTTATTATTATTAGCATTATTAGCTTTATTCGCCAAGTATGCTGTACATACTAGAAATTTGCTTCTGATCTTATTGTGGCTCTTTTGGAATAGAATACAACGAAATTGTGGGTGCTCCACCCAGCAGTGGTGCATTTACAGAAAGAAGGAAATATGTGTGTGTGTAAATGTGTCCTACAATGATTAGTGTAACTGTCAGGAACCAGATGAATTTGTGTTAACATATTAAACCCATTTGTGTGATGTAAATTAAGGTAGATGTGTAGTTTGATAGTAGAACCATAGTTCATCTGTTAAGTTTAGTCAGTGATGAGGCATGCTTGAGAAAAAGCGACACTGTTTTGGGAGAGGGTTATGTTACTCAACGTTTCACTCCAAGAGTTGTTGGAGTGAAGACTCATACAGTTATTATTTCCCCACAAGTTAAAGCGGCCAGTGAGTCATGTTATGTTGTTGTTACATTACGTTTAATGCTGCTGAATATTTGCGGACCTGCAAATTAACGAGGTAACAACATTTAAGTAACTGTGATTGTCCAGTTAGTGTCTTGTATGTTTAACTAAGCAGAATATGTAAGTCATGTTTGTGTTGTAAATGTTTACTTTATTGATGATTCTGTAAGAATACCTGCAGCCAGAGTTCTGACTGGACTTAACAAGAGAGATCATATTTCTCCTACATTAGCTTCTCTACATTGTCTTCCTGTTAAATCTAGAATAGAGTTTAAAATCCTTCTTGTGATCTATGTTACCTGCTGTTCTTTTCTCTCTCCTCTGTCCACTAACACCAACCGGTCGAGGCAGATGGCCGCCCACCCTGAGTCTGGTTCTGCTGGAGTTTTCTTCCTCTTAAAGGGAGTTTTTTTCTCTCCACTGTTGCCTAGTGCTGCTCAAATGGAACTGTTGGGTTTTCTGCATTATTTTGTTTACACATACACTTATATTTATGCAAGGTCCTAAACCTTGCTATGTAAAGTGCCCTGAAATGACTTTCGTTATGATTTGGCGCTATACAAATAAAGATGAATTGAATTAAATTATATACTGTGGTGCGTTTGAGCTCATGTTACTAGTCATGATAAAAGGGGACAACTGGGCTTTTCATTGGGCTGATGGAGTAGTACTTGTTGTGATTAAAGGACATTTGAGACAGTGCAGAATGAGCTGCTTGACTGCATGTTCTCAGGTGAAGGAGAGACAGAGCGAAATGTAACACAGTGTATTATTTATTATAACATGAAATATCAGAAGACTTTATTTTTCCCCTAGGGGCATTTAAAGGAATATGTTAATTTAATATGTTAAAACAGTGTGATGCATGATAATGGTGTTTTTGCTAATACTAATGGTGACATGTGGACTTGCAAAAGTGCGCCTCACTCAAAAATAACAACCAGCTGCCACGGCTGTAGATGTACCCTTTAATATGAACGTATGGACTAAATGAAGGGACCTTGACTTTGTGCAGTGTAGATGTGACAAAACTGTAAAAATCCCACACACGAGTCAAAACCCAACTAAATTATTGTCTTTCTCTCTGTCCATGCAAAAACAGGGCAAGGTTAATAATCATTAATGCTATGAAATGAAACCTCCATTAAACATGATCAAACTCTAGTTTACCTCTATAAAAGTTTGTGGGACATTGGGAGGTTTGTTAGGAGTACATGTGTTAGTATATGTGTTTCCGTACTTGATGTTGGATATGGAATCAGTCAGGACATTTATAGATTCTTTTTAAAACACAGTGGTCAGTTTTTGTTGTTTACCTGCTGACATGCTGACCACTGTGTTTTAAAAAGAATCTATAAATAACCTAACGATTACACAGAATGAACGCTCAACAAACAGTCAGGACATGTATATAAAAAGAACTCCAAATAGTCATTGTTTCTTCTTCTTAAAGCAAACCCACAATTGTTAGAGCTTCTATGGTTACTATAGGTACACCATGCCCTAAATCTAACAAAGAACTCATTTTAACCCAAACAGCGACCTTCCTCTAAACCTTGTTGTTAAACTTGTCGCTAAAGTTGTTTTACTGCCTAAGCCTAACCAAAACTTTACTATGGTGCTATGACATGATCAATCAGGTTTTAGAAGACCCTAACAAATGATGTCATCATGCAGACAGGGGCTACAGTGCCACAGTAATCATTAAAGCTTTGTTATTCCAACCCTGAGCATAAGAACAGTCCTGCGACCTCCAAACTGCATCCTCATCTCTGCCGGGTGCCGTTCATTCGCCCCCCACAGACCATAATAACCGCGAGACCCGCCAAAGCCACACTAACGACAGGCTCAGCGCCTTTAGCATCACTTCCATCAGTTTATTTCTGGAGTTTAAAAAATGTGAGTGAGTCTTTTTTTGGTCAGTTTACATACTTACTCACTACTGCACGTATTCATGACTCTTCCTGGTCATCAGTGTTCGCTGACATCATGCTGCTGTCTCAGTTTCTTTCCTATCTCTGTCTGTCATCAGGCTGGACACAGAAGGCCACATCTGCCCTGGTTGCCCTCAGGCAGCGGTCACACACGCACGCACACACACACTCACTCATACTCACAGTGAGGGCAGTGTAGAGGTGCACGTACTGTATAATCTTCAGGAAGTGATTAAGGGCTGTGAGATCAAAGCTTTTGTGCGATGAGAAACCATTCCCCGCCCCTCCCGTTTTCCTTCAAGGCTAAAAGGTTTGACTGCCTCCTCATGTTTGAGTCTGACTGCTTCAACTCAACTGACCCTCAAACAGTTACCAAAAAGTGATAAAACTGATGCTAATTCTTATTCATTCAATTTTTTCTTGGAATTTGGGATAGATTATTTTATTGTGAAAGGAAACACACCGCACTGTGTGATTAACACTCCACAATCATCTGATCTATCTCAATAACTTTGTGGTGATTCTTTCCACCCACAGATATTACAGAACATTTTGACCTGAATGACTTAAGTTGCTTCATAATAATTTTAATAGTTTTTTTTTTATAAACAACTGAAAAGGTTTTTCAGAACATGCAAGATACACTATGGAATATAATATAATTATGTGTAGAAAGCAACTAGCAGTGATGAAAATATTCATTTCATTCATTTTAAAAATGATGGTACATTTACCACCAATCATTAATAAGGAGCTAACATATGAAATCATTATTAAATATATTCCTGCCGAATATAAGAAAACAGCACTGACATTTTATGTAATGACACTTGTTTTTTTCCACTAACAGTATTTCGGGTAATTTTACTTAAAGGGCAATTTCACAGATTTTGTCTTGCTTTTATCTTAGCTTGTAAAAACAGTTTGAATAGAATTCACTTCTAAATGTCCTTCTAAATGGAAACATCGATTCAACGTCAGTGACAGCAACAACAGCAAGTCTCTTTTCTCTTCACCTGCACCATCAGTGCCTCTACCAACAGTAGAGGGCAGTAGACACCAGGGACTGTGTGTGAGTGGGACTCCAGTTAGTAACTCTCTTGGACTTTCGCCTAACCACTATTGGACAGCAACAACGTGCAGCTGCTTAAATGTTGCCACAAAAAATAGAATAGAAAATATGAGAATACAGTTCAAGTTAAAACAGGTTTGGGCATTTTGTAACTGAGACCAGTTGTAAATGTAGATGTGATTTTTTTTCTTATGAAATGTGACATTTATTGGACCAGTTTACTAATGTCAAAGTCAGTGTTACTGGAGAGTCTGAAATCATTTAAATTAATTTTCCAAATATTGAAAAAACAATGTTGCTGTGCGGACACAGGCCTGTGGCAGCGGGTTCGCACTTTTTACACATTTATATAAATCACCTACAACTCGCAGTGCAAATAAATGTGATTTACTTTCTTTTCTCAGCTTGTTAAGTAGATTTCAGTCATATCTCAAACCCCAACATGATCATTTGATGCCTTCTAAATAACAAACTCAAAACTGCTATTACTGTGATGCAAATATAGTGAAAAAAGTGTTTTATTATATGAATCATTTCATTACATGCGCATAAGTAAGAACTGTACTGAATGTGGGTTTTTGATGTCTGTATGGACAAAACAGGCAACTAAAAGAGGTCGTCTTGTACCAGTTGAATGGAGAAACAATTGTTATTCACAGCCTTACTCTAGATGGATGGATGGATGGATCTGCGGTGGAGGGCTGAAATAACTTCGGTGGTCGAGTTAAGTCTCATCAGATGGAGCCAAAGAACTTCAGTGCTCATGGTGAAGCTTCACTAACGTAAAGATGAGGAAATTACTTATCCTGATTTAAATGTTTAAGCAGCCACACCAATGACTAAGTAAGGGGTCTCAAAAATATTGAAATAAATATTTTAAGTGTTTACTATATTAAGTATTTAGAGATACAACCTCTGCTGTCACAATCACAGAATCACATGTTTTCCCAGGGTTAGTGTAGCAGTGGTTAAATGTGTGCAGAAATTACATGTTTATATCCATTGTTGGATTCTATTAAATTAGTAAAAATGAGTATATATAAAGGTAGTGATAAATGTAGTATTTAGTGATACATTTAGTATTTTTTGTTTGTTTCTCTCTTTCCATTTGAACTAAGAGCTGCTGTGACGCCAAAATCATTTCCCTCTGGGACTAATAAAGTTCTTGACTCTTAAATTAGCAATGAAACACCTTTAATTTAGAACATCCCTCAGCTCACGCTACTATCACTAACTGTCCTGACATTTCGGTCCCTTGTGTTATATCACACGGTTCAGTCTGTCCATCTTGTCTTCCTCGCCCCACCTGTCCGCTCTCTCTGGTCGTTTCCTACCTGTCTGTCTGACTGCAGGTCTGTGTGCCTGTCTTTGTGGGTGGTCAGTTAATCACAGGCTGCGGTTCTTCATCCTTCTGAGGGCGACGGGGCAGATTAAATGAGAGCGTCAGAGCATCTCTGATTAGACAGGGAGCAGCTTGTGTGTGCACCAATCTATCAGCAAGTTAAAGTGGCATTTCCCTGCTACAGCAGTTTCAGTTTTTTCCAAACATGTGATGAGTCTCAGTAAACAACTGATTCTATTTATGTTGAAAACAGAGCTAAACAGATTTGTAATACACTGTGCAAACTGAATCATAAAGAGTCAAATAGCGGTCAAGGTTCAATTTGCCACAAAAGTTTCTACTTGTTGTGCTGTAGGTAACCAAGTTCAGAAACATCTGAGATTCCTACCTACATACTCTGGCAGATTTGTACATTATGTAAAAAACGTAAAATATTTGAACTAATCCCATGTGAAACCTTAGCAAGAAAAGCAACTCAGAAACAAAAGAGGAATTGTTGACTCGAGATCAGCAGAGTACCACCGAACCACTGAGACTAGTGGTTGCATTGCGTGGACTGGTGATGCTTCCTTCCGGGGGCCTTAACTGGTCCTGGAGAAGGGATGAGGAACTGGGGCTGAAATAGACAGGTGACCTTTGGAAGATGATGGATTGGAAAAAAGGACTAAAGAGGAGCACTGCGTTGATGAAGCTGATTGCTGGTGAGCTCTAAACCAGTGGCAGGAGAGACTGGATGGCAGGCAGCTGGGTAAACCAAAGAAAGCTCCTGAGGCCTTTGACTCTCCCATTGCTTTTTCCTTCCTCACCATCCATGGGGATCTTTAGCAGTTTAACCGGACAGAAATGCTGCTCCTGAGATTTCATCAGACCATTTTAAAGGACAATATGTAGTCCAGACCACTCTTCATCTCTAATGATTCCCCGGGTCCTTACTGAGTCCTGTGGTATGACATTGGTTTTCTCAGCTACTGTCAGGTGGACTGCCATAAAATCTACAACACATGCTAACATCAGGATGAAACCTGGCGCAATCATCAGGTCGAAATTCCATTTTGGCAGTTTATGACCAAATACCAGCAAATCGCATGGTTCCACAGAGAACACAGAACAAAGTTAAACCGACCGTTGAAGATAAGTACTTTGGATGGAATTTCTTTGTATATATTTGTTTTTACCAACATCCAGACCAACTCATCTCACGCACCTGCACCTTTCCTGTAGCCACCTGTATGAAAACAAGATGATAAAGGGTTAAACAACTTCACAGAAGTAATATCAGAACTGCTAAGCAGAGGTGACGGTGTGTACGATGCATTTTCACCAAATAAAATGAGAGGCTGCTTTGAAGCCTGGCAGACAGCTTGTGGGCACATGCCCCCCCCTGGCTGCATAGACACCCACAAATCCCCAGCGGTGCCACCCTGCCACCCTGGTGCCACACAGCGACATGAAACGCTAAATTAGAATCAGTTGGGATGGCAGATTTGGATGCAGAATCAGGGTGGGCTCATTGGTGTGGCTGGATGTGTTGGTGAAATGTGGTTATGTGTGGGTATAAAGTATTTATTTATGGTGATAGCAGGGTGTGTGTATGTGTGTGTGTGGTCAATTTGTGTGTGTGTGTGTGTGTGTTTGTTGAAACCAGGTCTAGTCTGTGTCCAACCCTGCCATCCTCTGATTAAAATGTCACCACACAGCAGATTGAGATCTAAACATGGTGTCACGTCTAGTCACAGTATATTTTTCTACAATGTAAACAAACCTTCATATTTAGTACTTTGTTTTACTAAATGCATTTTGCTGAAATAGTTGTAGTAAAAATATAATTCAATTATTGCACCTACGTTTCTGTTCTGGTCATTTTAATAGACTTTTTACATTTCCGTTATTATTTCTCACTGACTGGGCTAAGTTAAGTAAGTTGAGTAATGGAGCTACAAGTGTCATTACCACACTGTAGAAATACTCCATTATATACTCCAAGTCTTTCATAATAATAAAATACATTAAGTTATTAAGCAAAATGCCATGGTACTTTTATCCACAGGATTGTGATAATAGGGATTAGTTATTATTCTTAGTGTTGCTGCTATCATTTTGATAGTATGGTTCTCTCGTTTACATTTGCTCCACATTTATATGGAATCTGTTTGTTTTTGTTCAAACCTACCTCACATTTTATTCAACATCTACTTTTCTGCTGTTGTGGGTGGCACAGTGGTCTAGTCTGTTCCTTTCCAACACACAGGGTGCATTTTACAAAATGCTGAGTGAGATATGAAAGCACCAGAAAAAGAAACTGCCTCGCTTTCTAGACAAACCTGAATTGAGTTCTGATTATTTAATTAAAACACCCAGGTATAACTGTCTTTTACTGTTTTCACATATATTGCTCATTTAAATTGGAACTTGAAACACAATCATAGAAACGTGAAACTCATCTTAAGTAAATGTCTAAACCAAATCTGCACCATTGCAAGCTTCTTTCTGACTTCAATAAAAACACTGCCCTCTCTACTTTCCACATTAGGAACATTCATACAGTAGTGAAGTCTCCTGTGTTCCTGGTGGCGTAAACACTAGTTGCCGTATTGTTAGATAGATTAGACTTTTAGCAGGAGAAAACGCTTGTTGTTTTGGAGGACAGTATAGGTCCATGGTGAAGCAAGAGCTTGAGGGCATGTGCTGACAGTAAGAAGACAACGTCACATCACAGGCATTACCTGGCACAGCGTCATCCATCTCCATAAAAAAACCTAGGTCCCTGCTACAAATCCGCTCATCCAGGACACACTACAGCAGCTTCCCACCATGCTGCTCATGTCCACAACCTGGTCATTGACCACTCACCGTTTATTTTCCATACCTCCTACCATTTCCCCATTCTTAAACCCAACTGAAGGTTTGTTTTCAGTGCAAAAGTTGTGACTGTTACCTCCATGCACACATCTCTCTTGGCAATAGATGATACGTTCGATGAAATTGATTTGGGGACTTTCAGCAGCTGGATCCATCACTCCTGAAGATGCCTTCCCTGGTGTTAACATACTGTAACATGTGGCCAAAATAGGAGGGATGATGAAGTAAAAAACAAACTATTTTACAGGAAACTAACTGAATGTCTTTTCTGGTTTTCTGCAGTTTTACGTGCACAACTTGTTCAAAGGTGCTTCAAATCTCAGCAGTATACTTAGGTTATTCAGAGCAGTGTTTTTGTGGTGGTGTGTGTTCCATTTTTTATTAATTAGATTAAACAGTTTTGGCTGAAGTTTGTGAGTGTACGTTTTGTGGGTATACAGACATGATGAGTTCTGCCACACTGACATTTAGTTCTGGACCGAATCCTTCAAAATAAACGTATTAAACAAGGGGAGTTAGGAAGATGAAAAACACAATCACTGTGCGATTGTGGTGATTTTGTTCAGCTGAAATTAGACAGTTAAAATGCACCCCGATGGACAGTGTGGACTTTCATGTCATTTGCTCTATGTTGTCGCAGGGAAAGTGCAGGATAAACACATCTGTTGAATTGCTTCCATGTGTCAGTTTCTGTAAAATTTCAGAAAAACTACATATTTAACACTGATTTGTGTAAGTTCATGTTTGCTGTGCAAGATATCTGAAAACAATTTTTGTACACAGCCTTTTTGAACTTTTATTAGTACTTCAAACTTTGTGTTTGACAATGTTGAGAAGAAAAATAACATTCAGGTTTTTGATCAGTGCACACCAAATCCAAAGCAAAAGACTAACAGGTGATCTCCAGGGGCAACTGTGCAGAAACAACACATCTGCCTAAAAGCAGAAAAAGAAAAGGGCTTGTAGGAAAGCACTTTAAGTTTGAGCAACCATTCATTAGAAATCATTTGTTTTGAGTACTATATGTCTTTTGGTAGCGACTGCTACAAAATAAGCCGGTGCCCATTAAATTCTCCTCATGACTTTAGCTTTGGAGGTCACCACTATTAGAAAACACCTTCAACACACACATCCACACATATAAACAGTCACTGGAAAAAAACACCCTCCTTGTGTTTCATCCAAGTGTGTTTTTTTTCCTTACACTCCGAACACCCTTCTCTTTTGTTTTTGCCTAAACTCTGGTGAAATTCCAACACAAGGCGAATGGGGCAGGAGAAGGATGAAGGAAAAACATGTTGGAATTTTCTTCTCCTCTCAGATCTTCAGGGTTTCTCAGGAGCAATTACACAGAAGTGTTACCAGATGCTTCTCGCCATTGTCGGACTGAAAAACCACGTATCTGCACAAAGTCAGTCTGGCTTCCAGAATCGGGAAAAGGAAATGCTTTTGAAATTTTTTCTATGCCAATGCAGTTTTAAAATTTCACAATGGATTTATTAACAAAATACCTTAGAATTAATGAGGCTCACGCTAACCAACAATAAAACATTCATTTCTTCGAATCCCAGCAGCAGCGTTTGGTTTCTGCAGGCTTATCTTATCCTTGAGCCTTGACTCCTATCAGTTAGTAAGAAAAACACAATTCCACGCACACATACACACAGATGCTGTTCACATGTATGGACACTCAGGCTATTTATAACTTGCACTTTCGTAGTGCCACATCATACTTTTTACTCAAAAAAAAGCAAAAAAGTATTTTCATGATAATGCAATTAAAGAATCTAAGTAAAAGCATTCAGTGGTGGCAGCAGGTTCAGCAAGGTAGACCATTCGTCCCTCTCCCAAGCAACGTTTTCCAGGGCCTCTGGCAGAACTCCAAGGTATTCTCAAGCCAAATGAGATCTATAATTTCTCCAGCATGTTCTCGGTCTACCCCGGGGTCTCCTACCAGCTGAACGTGCCCCGGAGACTTCCAATAGACAGCGCCCTCGAGGCATTCCTACAAGATGACCCAACTACCTCAATTTGCACCCTTGACACGAAGGGGCACTGGCTCTTCTCTGAGCTCTCGCCAAATGTCTGAACTTTGAACCCTAGAATCATCCTTTCAGAATAAATATTATAGGATTACTATTCTTACTACTACTATACTTTTTAAAACCTTTGTGCTTGAAAAATCAGTGACTGTCTTGAGTGCAGTAAGACTATTTGAATATGCTTTTAGTTTATGCCACCCTTTAACAAAATTATGCTTTGGAAATTGAAATAAAGAATAAAGAAATACAATGTTGTTTTGCGTGCTGATTTACTCTCATTAGAAAATTCTGATACAGATTTTTTATAGGCCTGATTTAGAAACTGAAATGATATTAGGCCATTTTTCCCTGCACAGTGTGTAAGGAGACCTTTTCCGATCATCTGGGCTGAGTAGAAAGAAGACAGAGAAAAGAACAACAGCTAACAGAGATCATAACAGAAACAGGAAGCAGCAGACGAGGTGCTGGGCAGGTTGGGTGGCAAAGCAAAATTACACAACTCAAGGTTGAGGACACCAGCAGAAAGGTACAGAGAGAAAGAGAAAACGAAGCACAACTAGGGGAGAGAGAAGACACAAAGTTTACAACATGCAATGATGGCAGGATAGTGGACAGAGACAGAAGACGAGAGCAGTTCAGTGTATCAGGGAGGTCTCCCAGGATCATGTATAAAATCCTGACTGCTGTCAGCTAGGTGGCTTGCTGCGTAAAGTTTGTATGTTCTTCAGCCTTCTCCCACAATTGATGACACTAAATCAGCATTAGGTATAAATGTCTGTATATATGAGCCCTGCTGATAGACAGGAGACCTGTTCAGGATGTACCACACCTCTCATTCAATGGGGATTATCCAGTGATATTAATACTGATCATGCTTGGATGGTTTTTCTGGCTATACACACTATTAAATAAATATCACTGCTAACTGTGAGTGGTCCCAGTCCCTGGGCTATGCTAAGCGGTCCTGTTGATGGTTGTAGCCATGGTCACATTAACATGAGAACTCTTAGTAAGAACTTTCTAGAAAACTGCTGGTTTAAAGGTTGTTTATCCTGCTCAGTCCAACTCAGTCTTAATCACTCATTCATACACACACACAGAGAAGCTGCCTGTGCTCTTAGTTTCTCCCACTGTCTCCGGGGGGGGGGGGGGGGAAGGGTAATTGCTGCGGAAGCCAAGCTACTGAGCACCAGTCATGTCTTTGGTTGATAGGGATCAGTTGGAGTCTAGAAAGCTTCACAACACAACATGCAACAGTTTTTTTCTCTCCTCTGACTTTCTGTCTTTCTACCGGATCTTTTATTATGTGAGTTAGCAGGAGCATCCCTGAACGCATGAATAGGTGTAGAATTTCCTTATAATACAGTGACAGATGTTCACAATTTGAATCCATAATATTATTTAGACAGGGTGTGTTCAGGCAGAGTGACTGGCTGTCGTTGTGTTTCTCTTTCAGAAGCTTCACATACAACTTAAGCATTTGAAATATTGACTGTTTTCATAGTAACTACACATGTTGGTAAAGAACTGATGCACCCTTTGCATAAGATAATGAACCGAACATGATTTTTTACACAAAGTCACAAAGTGATCTCGTGAACATCCAAATCATCTGGAATGAGGTACCAGAAGCCAGGAGGTCTCTCTGTAAGGTCTGGAACAGGGACAAGGAGAGAGAGGCATACAGCCTAGTTTCTAAAGAGAAAAAGCAGAGGATCAGGGAGACAGTATTGTTTTCCAGCAGACAAATCAAACTGACTTGGTGAGCCTCTGGCTAATTAGCATATTCACATTGTCATTTCTGGTTAGTATGGGGACATTAGCACGTACACGCATAAGTCACCACAGGGCTCCGCATGGTTACTCTGACTGATGTAACGCTTTGCAGCATCATACCCAGCAGGCTGTGATGCATTGACTTCTGACACCTGTCTATTAATTTCTTTACATGTTGACCCTGTGGTGGGACTCTCAACGCACTGTTGCACCTATGTTTTCCCCTCAAACATATTGCACACTCCCCTGCCCCAGGATACTGCTGACTGTGCAAACCACACTAGTTTCCCCTGGTGTGTAGACGAACGTTGTTGTGCTGCGTGCAAACATAGTTTCGTCACCTCCACCCAGAGGCCACCTGCTCACATCTTCTTCAGTGTCCAGTGTTTAGTGCAGTCAAGTACACTGATGTGCTTCAAAGATCATTTTCCCAGTTCCTTTAAATGCAGTGACAAGAAGGTTGTAAGGCGAAGATAGTGATTGAGCCTGGAGCAGTAATATCAGTAATGGCATCTTTGAGTTGAGTTACATTACATCTTAAACATTGTGCCTCAAGACACAGGATAAGAAAAGACTGACGAAACCTTTACATGTACAGTGTTAATAGTCAGGTGCCTGTATTCATGTGCCCCCACTCAATCACCCTGGACCAACGTGGACTTTCTGCAGCACTCATTAGTGGGTGTAATTCAATTTAAAGCAGATCAACCTTCGTCATTGTAGAAAAAATTTAATATAAAAAGTTTTAAAAGTGAAAAGTATAAAAATTCCCCCACTGTACCACCAGCATAAGAACAGCTTCTGTTTAGCAGCACTGAGATAATAGAGTTTTGCATAAACAGGTTATGATATCACTGGCTGCTGAGTCAAATCTGGAGCCGAGTGTGACGGTTTTACCACAGAAATTCATTACTGTGACGAGCCGAGAGATCAATTGGAGAAGTAAAAGAGAAAAGAGCGAGACGGAAAAAATAGTACCCAAAGCAAGGCCACGTGACAGAAAAGAGAAATTGCTGAATCGTGAAAAAACTTTGTCTCTGATGCTAAGGTGAAAGTAGTGACTCAACTCCAGAAACTCACGAGAATTCATTCAGACAAGTGATTCTGGTATTCTAGGGAGTTTTGTGTAAATAATTGTGTGTACACTAGGTAGTTTCCATAGTTGTTTTTAAATGTAAACTTTTTGACTTATCAGTCCTGATACATAAAATTTTTTTGGTGTTAATTGTTGAACTAGATTTAGCAACTCCTGCAGAAATTGCATGGGAGAGCTGATCTAAGCCGCGCCAGGGTGTTCGCCTCGCGATGGGGTGCGCCCCGTGGGGTGTTTGGGCCAGGTGCCATGCCACGCTGTATGGAAACAGGCAGGGCTGTGGTGGAGAGCACACAATACACAGGGGAGGGGGGGGGCACATGCACCACATTGGGCGGGTCAGTCACTGCAAATGCAATGGCTCAATTATGGTATCAATGTATGGCGCAGCATAAGGGTATACAGTCTGCAAGAGGGGCGCAGTACTAGTAGTAATAGTACTCAATCCTGGACAGCCCCTCCCACCCCTACACAGTGTCCTGGCTGGACAGAGGAGCATGTTCAAGTGCTCCACAAAACGCCACAGGAAATAATTTCTTCCTGTGGCCATCACACTCTACAACCCCCCCCCCCTTAGTAAAGCGGTGGAGAGGGGAGAACAATAATCATAACTTTGTCATAACACCATAACACATGTCCCTGCTCTGACATGCTCTGCTACAACCTGGTCTTT
>JAUMHJ010000027.1:2322196-2338952 GCA_032361105.1 Microctenopoma lineatum
GGTGGAGAGGGGAGAACAATAATCATAACTTTGTCATAACACCATAACACCTGTCCCTGCTCTGACATGCTCTGCTACAACCTGGTCTTTGTCAATATGAAATTATTATTATTATAGATATCTTTCTACATTTACAAATAACATTAAAAATAAATGTATTAATTAAATAATTAATAATTAAAGGCAAGTGGAACCGCTTCTTATTGTTGCAATCCACAGCTTATCTTCGCTTCAAATAACAGCCTGACCGTATGTACGTGTGTAATAACGTTTAGCAAAACTATTCAGCACACGAGCATGGCATGTCAAACTTACAATAACTTACCGTCACACACCCATCGAGAATGTGTCGAGGACAATTAACGCAAGAAAGCACAGGGCTTCTCACTATGCAACCTCCGTCGATCCTCGCAATGTTAATCTTCCAGTTCTCTTTCACCTGCCCGAGTCTGCTGGTTGCTAAGCACTAAAAGCTGTTACTTTTAGGCACAATAAAAAATTTAAATAAAATAGCCTTCAGCTCTCCCACAATTATGCTTCTCCAACAAAAAAAACATACAGATATCAGTGTTTCATGTTTTTTTGCATGTTAAGCAAGTTGATTGTTCATTCAAGTCCTCTCCGAATTCCAAACATAAATGTACTCGGGATGCAAACATCTCTCAACGTCTTAATGCACATTTAACAGCACATTATGAAGCTTGTTAAACCTCATTGGAATATTAAAAAGCACAAAATCTACCTATTTTAAAGCAAATAATTGCCCCACTATAGGGGAAGTGATACAACCTATTGACCACCACCGTTATAATAATAATAATAATAATACATTTTATTTGTGGGCGCCTTTCTACAACCCAAGGACACCTTACAGAGCATAAAAACATATACATCTTAACAAATAATCGTAAAAACATACACATTGACTAATGTGTATGTTTTGATTGACTAATCATCATGTCCAACATGTAAATGGTGGCCCACTGCAATTACACACCCTGTACATCCAGTTTCTGATCATGTGTTGCATGGAAATTCACTTTCCTTTCAGCTTGTGTTGCTGCAAAACACCTCCATACAATCCATGAACAATACATACAGGATCCATTTGATATTAGCTTTTGGTCTTATCCCATGCTTACAGAGAATTTTCCACATGCTGTGACACTAATCATATCATGCACCCCTACATACACATTTTTACAGCTACCTTAACATTGAAATGACATCATATCCCATCATTTTTGGACCGTGGGGCTAGACTACCTGGTGAAATCAACAACCTTTCTCACTACATGTGGCTACCTGTTTACAGCCATCAAACCTGGATTTCTGTTAATTACAAAGCGCTGATGGTAAAACTCTTCGTATTCTCCTGCAATGCCGAAGCACTGCCTCTCTTTCGTGTGGTTTTCATGTGCCACAGTCCCACTGGAGGACCTTTATCTTTTCAACTACTCTACCTTGCTCTAACACAGTGTAAACTGTCATCTTCAGCGCAGCATCTGGGTGGTTTGAGAGGGTGCGGCATAAACAACCTTTCAGAGGGATTCTGTTTGATTTGTTTGCCCCCACAGTGGGGGGACGACTGCACGAGGGTGGACAGCCTGTTTTGAGTTTCGTAGCAAAATTGAAGAGAGGGTTAGCTGAAGCCACACTAACAACAGAGCAACTGAGAGATACTAACATTTATACAGAGAAACTAGACACGCACACAGACACATCTATTAAGTTGCTTCACAGAAATGGTTATGTTCGCACAGGCAAGCCTGATGTACATATCTGCAAGATGAAATAAAGTGGTGTACATTCACAGGAAGGAAAACATGCCAACATTTACGCAGGAGAAACTCAATGCAAACACATACACACACACATAGTGGCAGCAGGGCAGACCCCCTAGTTTGTCCACATATGGCTGCAATTGACCGGTAGGTGGGTGGATAAATGGCAGCCGACCAACCGGTGGTGTAATTATCTGACCAGCCTCTTTCTGTAGCCTTAAATAGCAGTCTTGTTTGCACCAAAAATAAACTGTCATTTCAGGCTGCCAACATTTGACCCCTGACATGTGACCCCAGGCCAGAAAGGACAAAGGTCGGCCATCTTGGACTTGGCACTAAAAATAGCAGTTGGACAGTTGTTCACACTTGAACCTGAAACAAAGGTGTTTGTTTTCTCTTGATATCTTTGCAGTTGGTGCTAACCTGACACTCCCATTGTGAATTGTTGAGATTCAGAGGATGATAATGTAACATTTATCTAGGCAAGCAGCACAAACCTGCTGAATATTAGGAGTTTCCTTCGGCTGCTCGATTTCAGGGGTCATCACAGCAAGTGACTCCACATATTTAATCTGGCAGTGTTCTTTAAGCCGGATGCCTTTTACTGAAAAAGCCTCCCTATTTATCCAGGCCTGGGACCAGCTCTCGGGTTCTTAGACGTTACCTACCTACTGCGCCACCATCCTGGCACTAGAATCCACTCAGGAATTAGCCTTGGATTAGCCAGTGTAGTCAACTTTATAGATCTAGTGTAATATATTATTTTTAAACTCAAAGTAGAGCAGAGTGGACAGTGGTAAATGAAATGAGGAGACAGAGGGAGCCAACAGGATAAGCTCTCAAGACAACACAACCTGAAAGTTGGCACGGAAGTTTCCTTCCGTTGCGTTCAGACTAGGACAAATGTGATAGAAACATTCAGAATATGCTCCTGAGTACTGCTCACGTGGAGAAATGGTCAGCAGTGAGATCAAGTGCACCTCAACACTGTGTATTAACTAAACCAGCCCTCTCTACTCTCTCTTTCAACCTCTGAATACCACATCACCACCTGCTCCCTCCCAGAACACTCTTCTTCTCTGTGTGTCGCACACACACAAACACACAGCAAAGAGTTAATGACCCTGACCTGTGATTATAGCCTGTGGCGTTCACCTGCAGCTCTGCTCCAGACACACACATGCAGCGGCTGCAGACACCCAGCAGACCCCTGACCCCTGCAATATTACTCACAGGGCCAGATGTGACGACAGAACTTTCTCTCATATACACACACACACACACAAACACAATATACTGGATGGAGAATGCCAATGAGACAATAACAGAGTAAAAGGTTTTAAATGCTTTGAAATGATTGCTGACAAAACAGCTGATGGAAACCATCAGTTTTGCCAATAAACCAATGCTAGCAATGTAAAATACAACTTTGAGTTTTCAGAATCATTTGTAGATGTGACCAGTGTGTCTAAGAAAATAGGTAAGAAATATCTCATGCTGGCTACTGGATGGTAAATATACGTGGAAGGAAGAAAATGCTTTCTGATCAACCAACACTGCCAGTTGTTTTTTTTTGTTTCAGGAAGTTGCAGAGTCAGAACCACTGGTTTCACTCAACTTATGCAAATATACAGCTCTGGAAAAAAATCTTTGATTTTTGATTTGATTTTGCTATTTAAAGGTAAATGTTTGTTTATTTTTTTATTGTAAAAATTGTATTTTAGATAAATAAACCTCAAATAATCCAAAAACAAAATATATGTATATTCATTTTTACTCAACACATTTCTAATGTTTTAACTTAGGAAATCAATGTTCAACCCTGATTTGCAATCCCAGCTTTCATGCAGTGGTCTCTTCATTTTATCTATATATGTATCTATAGTGTGTGTCAAACCCTTCAACTCATGGAAAAGGATACTGCATAAGGGGGTTTTACTTTGCGCTACTAGTGTATCTTTTAGGTACTAAAGGAAAATATATGTTCTTTGTGTTGATACCAGGGTGTCTGATCTGCTTGGTTTTTCCTTGGGGAAACTGTTGCACTGAATTATCCAGACACTGAAGAAGGGAATTTGAGTTAAAGTACTGTTTCAACAATGTCACATTTGATCAGATATGACATGAAAATTATTCTTTACAGAATTGCCGCCCAGGCATAGAGGTCGTTACGATACCACAACTGTGTTCTAAGGTTAAATATTTCTCTTCTCCCTTTTTGCTTGTACGGCTAGCTCCTATTTCACATAACCACACACTTACAGTATACGTACACCCCTATGCAGCTTACAGCCATATCACATAGTCGACATCAGTCGGGTTTGCGTCATCATCATCATAGAGTTTTATGTGTTCATGTGAGCTCCTTTTTTCATAGTTTTTCTTGCATAAAGAATGCATCCATCATTCCAACTAAAGGTCAATTTCTTAGCTTTTACCAAAGAATTCAACATGCCATGTAGTATCTAGATACAGTTTGGCAAGTGCTGTACAAAATACACAAGTCTTTAAAACTGACTGCCACTCTGCAGACTCCCCAGATCTGGAAAAAATGAGTAAGGACATACAGGTCTGTACTGTCCGACAGGGGTTGGTAATCGGTTGGTGATGTGGATAAGAACCTGCCTTATTATTCATAATTTATGAAGGATGTTTGGCACATGGCTTTACAAACAGTACGGGGCTGATATCCTTCCAAATAATTTCAATCCTAAATCCAGTTTGAAACCCACTATTTAAATCTGAAAGATTCTCGTTGGTTTTGCTTTATCTCAGCTATTAGATGGATTGCCTTAGAACACACGTTGGTGATTCCCACTGGACGAATCCCAATGACCTTATAGCAGTGGTGCCCAAACTACGGCCCGCGGGCCGGACACGGCCCACCTCCACATTTGACCCGGCCCCCTAAACAATACCAGAGACGCATTATTATTTTTTTAGTCTGGCCACGTGATCGAGACTAATGCACCCATACAACACTGGGTTGCCTGACTGAATCCGTAGAAATGTTTCCTTATGTCAATAAAGCTCATTTAATTTGAATTGTGAACCACATTAAAAATATTTTTGCTACTACGGCCTTGCTTTGCCCAGAATGTGAACCTGACCCCCCAGAACGGAATAATGGCAAAAAGGTTGGGTAAGAGCAAATCGATTGGTATTTAACCTGCAGTGGACACACGATTATTTTTTTGTTCAATCTGTCATCTGTCAAGAGACGGTGGTGGTATCCACATAATACAATCTGCGCCAACATTATGAATGCCGTCACAAAGACAAGTATGGTAGCTTGCAAGGCCAAATGCGAACAGACAAAATCTCAAAGCTAAAAAGTCGATTTGCTTATTATTGATTTTATAAATACTGTTAATATATATTTCCTGACTTTTTTTCTGTGAAGAACCCAGAAAGGGTTATTTGATCTCGGAAAGGGTTATTAATATTTGGTTATGTGTGGCATTCTGGAAAACAATAAACGTTTACATTTCGCCACCCCTGCGATTGTCACACTTTGTCTGTTACAAACTGACCCTGGCCCCCCATCAGAGTAGGGAAAAGTTATGTGGCCCTCCCTGGAAAAAGTTTGGGGACCCCTGCTTTATAGTATTATTTTAGTAAAATGACTTCACAATTATTAAATAAATTGCAATTGTTTGATGGTTCATTTACAATCATATATTAAGTTTTGGTTAGTTTTAGTCAGTTTAAAATGTGTCCATTACATAGATTTCTGGCCAAATACTTGCAAAACCCACCAACTTGTTAGTAAATAGCTAACATAGAACCACTGGTATGCCTACACTCTTTGGTTGCAGCTGTAATACAAGAGTTACAACTGCAATAAATACTGTATACCAAGCAGACACAAACACTCTTCACCCCCCCCACACACACTTTAATACTTCCCCCTTCCTCTTCCTTCTACTTATCTAAAAGTATATCTGGCCCCACCACCTGCAACCAAAGTCAGACGTGTAGGAAGTGATCTCCGAAGCAATCTGTAGATTTTTTTCTTTGGTTTTTATCGTCATCAGTTGGGGTCACTTTGCGGGTCCAATTCCCTGCAGCGTGCAGACAATCAGGTCCAGAGGCCCAAAGTTTAGGGACACAAGTCTGACACACTAAAGGACAGATGTCTGCACTCGCACACAGAGGAAGCTGGGCAACTAAAGGAAGCCATGGTGACAAACCATTTCCCCTGTTCAGCAATTACCAACCATTCAACTCTGCACTGAAGCTCATTACATCCAGGCCTGGAATGACATTTGGAAATGGTTGGAGGGGGCCCATTGAGCACTGCACTTTGTTGTTGTTATTATTATTGTCTGTGCTGAGAGCAGTCCATTAGCACATGCTCTGGTCCTCCCTCCACTTCTCACCACCTGCACTTGTTAAAGTAGCAGATCCCATATATGATGCTGGGTTGGAATTGAATCGCTTGTCTCTGCTGGAGATTACCAGTGCTGCATTTCCCTTGTAAGATATTGGCAGACATCGTGGAGCATATCTTTGTACAGCATTGGTTAATGCAGAATTAAGAATCTCTCTAAAACTCTGCGACTTGAATAATGTTCTTACAGTTGAAACTAATTCATCGTTTATTTTCGGCTGCAAATGTGCACTTTTTTGAATGTGTATGTTTATAAGGATATACTTCTGATATCTTACATCTGTAAACACTGAATATATCCCAACTTCATTTTATGAAATATTTATTCATAAAAAAAACCACTTTTAATTGCTCTCATTTAAATATAAGCCGATGCTCATTAGATGATGAGTTAATATTTGGTACAAACCAAAATTATCAACACATAATATATTGTCTTATGAACAATTGCTGGGTAAAAATTAATGTGAAGCACCATCAAAGAGTAGTAGCATTAGTTAGAGAGAAAGTCTAAATAGAGAAAAAGTTTGTACTTGCTGTGTGCCATTTATGTGACTTTAAAGACACAGAGCGTTTCTTGTTTATTTGCTCATTAGATGGTGAGTTCAGGGTCGCGCTCTCATAGTAAAATGTTGTTAGTTTCTCACGTGTTATTCTTGTAAGAGAGATAAAACTTTTGTTTTATTGGTTTTTGTCATTGTGTCACTGATATTGCAGCATCGTAACAATATTTGTCTTGTAATATATCGGTGAATGGACAAATTTATAGGTTCCCTGTCACAAAACAGTCGGACTCAAAAATAGTTACCTTATAGTTTTAAGTTATTCCGAAGGAAGTTTTCTTGAAGGAGTACTAAATATATTTACATAAACATGTGTGTATATGTGATGTTGGAGTAGCTCAATGATATACACTCAATAAATTGAATTAAAAACATTTACCAAAGCTACAGTAAAGATGATCCGCAAATGGAAACTTCTTGGATGATTTTCACCTGTAAAACAATACTGAACAAGAGATATTTATTTAGACTGCACTCAATAAGATAAAATATAAGTTAGTTCTCTTACAGCATTTTTTTTCTAACTTTTCTTTACTTAATGTGTTACAGTTTCTTCTTAAAGTATGTTTTACAATATAATCAGAAATCAGTACTAAATTTGAGAAATTAAGGATGATTTTTTCTCCTTAAACATGATAATTATACAGTATAATAAATGAATGAACTTTTCAATTAACTACTTGTCAAAATTGTTTATTGGGTTACTAAGTTCTCATAATGTCAAATCTGTTTAATAAAAATGTTAAATAAAGGTAAAAAGTCTGTCAAATATATGTAGTGGATAAATATAATATCCTAAATTATACAGTTGAAGCAGCATAAAGTGGAGGTGCTCACATAAATATAGATTAATGTTGTGTCTTTCCAACATTTATCTCATTGTTTTAAAAGTCGAACCACTTGTCCGCTGTATTGTAGTGTTCCACATTCCCCAGCAACTATTAACTCTCTCGGTACTAATAGATCTGAACGGACAACTTTCCGTTTACTCTGACATGTAGGTGAAAAGTTCTGCAACCCTTTCTTATTTTATTTGACTTTGGATTAGGAATGCGTCTGGAGCTGATCCACATGCTGCAGACATCTGCACAGTGACTGAGGAGCACTAAAAATACACATTTAAAAATGTGAGCATTTTGATATTTAAATAGCAATTATTTTATATCTAAATAGTTTTTTTGTTTTTTTTGACTACTCACCCCTTCTGCATTGATTTCAGTCTTCGTCGACCAACACGGATTGGATTGATCCACCTGATTGGTCCAGGAAATGGCAGTGAACAGGTTTAGAGGAGAAGGATCCATGATCATTACAAATCTCCTTTCTGCTGACATAATAGTAAATGCAAAACATCTTCTGTGCATTATTTAAAGTAACATTGTCTAGAAATGGAGGCTACTGATGATTCCCTAAGGTAAAATAAAACTGGCAGCAGAAATCTGTGAGATGCCATGGAACGTATGAGTAGATACCACCAGGTTTAAGTTAAAAGACAGACGAACTGAGTCTAACCTCAGGAGGGAGGTAGAGCCTTCCAGGTTTCACAACGTCTTTTATGGAAGGAAAAGTGTCAAAATTTCCCTCCGGCTTTTTCCACTGCTGACACACTGAGCCGAGAAAGACCACAGACACTCACTCACACACACACTAGGATGCCTTGCTAGAGCTGAACAGAGAAATCCCACTGAGAAAGTTGTTTGTGAAGACAGTGCAAAGCAAGCTGGGCCAGTAACAGCCATGAGGTCTGCCTCAGATATTGTGAGTACAACATATATCACATCACAAAACATCTGTGTGTGTGTGTGTGTGTGTGCCAGATTTGTAGACTAATGTTTTATGTCATAGACAGCTTGGTTTTGTTTGCCACTACTGAGATGTTGAATCAATTAACTTCTTATCCTTTAATTAATGTCCATTAATTTGTATATATATCATAGTATTCAGGCCTATTCTAACACTACATTTGTGGTTTGTGTTTTAAGGTCAAAAAGCTAGTTCTCAGTTGAGGAACCATTTTCGGGACCAATATTACCTCTGGGTCAGTTATTAAGGTAATTTGTGGTAATGTGTTTCTTTCGCCCCACAAACTTATGAACAAATCTTAGGCATGTTGGATAGATTGAGTACAGAATCATCACTCCCAACATTCCTGTTCAAGGGCTTTAATGGGAGTTTCTTAAATGTAGTCATCCAAAAATTACTGAGGTAATAGTAAGAAAGTATTGGGTAAAAAGACTACTGGTACATGTACAAAGGCTGGACCAAAATGCAGAGCAGAACAAGCGAGGGTTCAAACAAAAAGAGTCTTTAATAAAACTTAACCAAAAATCACTCCAGGAAGAGGCAAAACTACTCTACTCAAACAAATGATAAGACAGGGATGAGGTGCAGAGGGAAAGTGAGGAAAATAGGCTTAACGCTATCATGGGAGGAACAGAGTGGAGCACTAGAATAGCATGAGGGTGAGCAATGTGGCATGGCAAGGATGAGGTGAAAGACAGCACAGAAACCATGAGCAAGGAGATAAAAAAAAACAGATCATGACGTGAGCATAACACACTAAAAAAAATGTTTTTTCAATGAACGTAATTTTCTTGCAACTTATATTCCTTCTAAACCAATCCTGTTGTCTCAATCCATTTTGATTGTGTTGTTTCAACAAGCATACGTTTGTGAGGGTAACATATTATTGACATGTACATTTGACTTCTATTAAATTAACATGTTTGTACCAACTTAGTGTAGTTAAGTTCATTTTGCACAACAAAAATCAACCTTGTTATATGAACTAGTAAAAGTGTTGTTTGTTGAATGAATTAATGTAGCTAATACTCAAATCAGTCTTGTTTTAATTACTGTTACTATTCCTTATATAAACATTACCTTTTTAATTTACTTTTTAAATTACTGAAAAATACATAAAGGATAACTTGAAAACCCGTAGAGTATTTTATTCTGCTCTAACATTCTTAAAACTATTGTCAGGATCCCAGTTCAGCCTTTCTCCTCTTTCACCATTTAACATTTTATCATTCAACAGTTATAACATTCAAAACTTGCTTTTCAAAAAATAAATACAAAAATGAAACAATACAGTAATATTGGTTGAAAACCTTTTGATACTTGTCAAATCTTAAATTATTATTAATCGTAAATTAGTGCTCCAGTTTAATCAGGCTGTATCCATTAATTCTGACTTTAGTCTGTTTAACATGGAGAAAAGAAATTGCTGTGTTTGAGACTTCAATTTATTAGCCAACAATCTTTGTCTTAAGTCCACTGAGCAAAGAACATATTCCTTCTAGACTTTTATTCTGAATCGCTATCACCTCAAACAAGTGAGAACCTCCACACCTTCAATCAGGACGCCAATGTTCGCTGGGTCATCTTCAGGCTCTGCATCCTCCTACTGTATTACATGCACTCCCATCACAAGTTTAAGTCTAGATATGCAAAAGAAGATAAATATGCTGACTGCTGATCATAACATTATAAAAACAATTTTATGATAAAGTGAAAGATATCCATCATGCGAGGAGTGTATCAGTTTACCTGCAGATAGCAGCATACAGTCGCTATACACAGGGATTCCTTGTCGATCTGAAAAACATAAACAATGCAGGTATGACCTGCTCAGTTAGAACACAATATGTAACAAAGAAAAGAAATACCATGTTTGATGGTAATCATTAGCTGTTTGATCATTGTATTATATCAATATTAGTGAAGAGACAAACAACCAGTCATCACTTTATAATATATTCTTAGGGCATAAAGTCCTGACACAGACATGCACCTTTTTCTGTCCTTATTCAAGTAATTCAAGGGCTGTCCTTGAAGAAATTCTCACCTTTCTCTTGCCAGGCTGGGTTATGGTCAATTGGATTAAACATCTGCATCGTGCCTTCTAAATAACAGATAAATATTATAGGACTAACATATGAATTTACCAGGAGGTGCATAAGAATCTCAGATTATGGGGGATGTGGCTTTATTTCGTGAAAAAAAACTATCTCGCTATATATAGAGAAATAAAGTAAAAGTATTACTCTAATGAATTTGTGCTAAAATCTACATACACCGAAATGTGAACACTGTTCGGCAGCCTTAGTGCAGAGCACCAAACTCCACAGGTAAATAATTTTTTCAAACAACGTAGATAATGACAAAACACACCTCAATCAAAGTTGGCAGCAACAAAATAAAACTCACTATATTGACTCAAATAGAAACTACTATTGATCTCTCACAATAGTATTCTAAATATATTTATTGAGAAATATGTAAATGACTTACCTGACTGTCGCCATGCCAAAGGATTCGATCAATGTGCGCTCATTAACATCTCAGCTGGAACCAAAACTGGAGGGACAGCAGCAACGACGTCCTTGACTAAGTTCTGACTGGAATTTGCAAATGAGATCATATTTCACCCGTATTAGCTTCTCTCCACTGGCTTCCTATAATATAAAGTAGAATGTAATATCCTTCTCCTCACATACAGAGCACTCAATGATCAGGCCCCATCATGTCTCAAAGAGCTCATAGAACCATACTGCTTCAGCAGAGCACTTAGCTCTCAGAGTGCTGGTCTACTTGTGGTTCCTAGAGTTTCTAAATGTAGAATGGGAGGCAAAGCCTTCAGCTATCAAGCTCCTCTCCTGGGGAACCAGCTCCCAGTTTAAGTTCGGGAGGCAGACACCCTCTCTACCTTTGACACTAGACTAGCTTTTAAGCTTATAGTTAGAGCAAATATGCCAATATTGCCATTAACTGTCACTCACCTGTAGTTCTGCTTCTTCCTCTTTGTACCCTTCTCTCTATACCTCTCTGCAGGAATCCCCAGCTCAGAGCTATATGATATCCAGTGTGCAGCTGCTGGTCCTACCAACCTGCCTGGTGTTTTGCCGGCTGTAGAAAAATGTAATTCAACTAAATTTGCTTTGTAACGTTAAAAGAAACGTCTATTAACTTTTGAGAAGCAGGGAAACAGCAGTAGCATTAACTTTGCTCTAAAGCCAACATGTTCAGTATCACATTTTGATAGTTCAACTAGTAAGGAAATGCTCTGGCATGAGGGAGCACTGGATTTGTGATCAGGCTTGGCCAGAGAATATTCAAAAATTATTTTCATTTGATCATTCCTTTGCGGCTTCATTCAAAATTACAAATTTATATTACATTTGTTTTAAAACTGTGCACTTGTATGTAACATTTGCTGTCAAATCTTTTTCTTAGAGACCCACAAGAATCTTCACATAATTAAATCTATCAGTTTCTAAAAAAGGTTTTTTACATACATAATAAGTTTTTTTTATATTGAAGTTTCTGCATCCGTATGGACTTAGACAGGGAATTTTTTACTGTCATTATTTTCTATAGTCTTGGTAGAGTTTTCTATTGCCTGGTTGATTTTTTTCTTCATCATCGAAGGGGTTGAGTAAATATAACTCGTTACTACTCGTCTCTAACAAAGGCCTTTGCATTTTGCCTTCGAAGTGTAGTGTAGTTAATTGACCCTCTTCTATTCCCCTTTCACCTACTTCATTCCATCATCCAATCACTGCGCACATTCAGCTTTTGTTTTGCATATCTTCCCATTTATAAACAGCCCTTTTCCTCATTGTCCCTCTTCTTTGTTTCGCAGGCACCTACCGCCATCCCAAACTAAACCTCCACCAGAGGGCTCAAGACTCTTCGCTGATGCAAGTTCAGGCGGCTTGTTGCCGAACACTCACTGCCAGGATCTGCCTCAGCCTCAGTCACGCCATCATTAGAATCTGAGTCTGCACCAAAATATAATAATAAATCATGTTCATTGCTTATTGTTGTAACGAAATATCTTCTAGTCTGTGCAGTTTAGTTGTGCACCAGGTAGTAAGCTTCAGGGCCAGTGTGGAGAGTAGGAAAAGTTAAAGTGATACCACGTACACATGGGCAAATACATAAAGACATAGAGTAGATAATCCAGAACCTATCTTTTAATTCAGTGGCAATATTTATATATTAATATTTACATTGTAAAAGTCCAAACATACAAACCACAGTACACAGAAAGATTGCATGCTTACAGTTACAGTGCAGCATGTCGCATATATGTAATTTTTCTAATCACCCCAAAATATCATCTTATCATGGTGCTCCAGAAAAGCTGCCAGAACAGGCAACACTGCAGTCATGTTGAGACTTGTGTAGCTTATACTGGTATTTGTGTATGAAGAGTTGTTTTGAGTATTTTAGGAACAATGTGCATTGGCTGCATTATCATATAATTAATTCTTGCCACATGATCCAGCAGTTCGTTAGCTGCATGAAGCTCCCAGACCATGACTACTGCAGACCAAACAAGTGAAAACCTACTTTGATCAAGTTCCTTAACATTAATGGAACTTAGCAGGTGATATTAATATCTATAAACAACTGCTTCAGCAGCCTCAGAGAGCTGCTAATTTAAACAAGATGAAAGATACAGGTGAATATGCTCATAATCTGCATTGATAGTATTATTTCTATCTCCTCATTTACGTTATAGTCATGTACTCCAGCTGACTCAGACAAGTCTGATCACCTGTTCTGGAACCAGAAAGTCAGAGTTCAGCATCTGCGACCTGTTCCAGAAGGTGGGTACCAATAGTCCCTGATCCTAACCATTAGAAGAATGCAAATAAAACAAAAATATTTACATATTAGTATTAGATTACAGAACTCAAAGATTGTTGCTGTAATGGTTGACACACAATACACACACGCACACAGTAGGCAGAAGGATAAGCGCGCCACATCAAGGGTCTGATCTCAGATCTGATCTCAACTGTGCAGAGTAGTTCTGGTCTGCTGACTTCATGGCCAGGAGGCATGTGTGTGCGTGTTTTGTATTTTTCTGTGTTCTCTCCAGACTGTTGGTGTTTGTGCTCTCCACATTTTGTGTGTGTGCGCGTGTGTGAGGTTTTGTGTAGGTAAAGTAATGTGCGTGGGTGTGGGTGTGGCCCTATGTTTGTGTGTGTTCCATCTGGGTGGTCAGCCAATACATTAACAAACGCAGACATAAACAACAACCAGCTAATGAGGCACAGTAGCCTTGGACCTGGGGTTTATTTATTTGTATAGTGACACATCAAAATGATTCTTAGTTGCAGAACCACATCATGTTTATCTTACGATTTTTTTATCATTGAGACTGAGTAGCCTAGAAACAGAAAGTGACTTTTGCCCCTAAACTCAATGATATGAGCCGGAAACCTTGTTATATAAAAGGTATAGAAACGTCATTTTCTTTCCTTCTCCGTTGGCATCATCAGAGTTAGAGTCAAGATGTCTGCTGCTACTCTTCAGATTAGTGGTACGTTGCTGCCTCACATGAAAATGATCCTGACAGAACCTGCTGAAACCATGTTCGGATTCAGTCAGGGTTTGGTCAAGAGATCGACTTCGGGCTAAACAGATATAACAACGCTTGTAGTTAGATGTGTCACTTGCTGCCAGGTTCAGCCACCATACTATCACCATACAGGTTGGGTTCAGGCAGAAAAAAGGAAAGCCAGATCCATTCTCAAAATCCAGTGTGTGGCATCATTGGTAACCAGACCATAATGATGATGAGGAAACAAGATGTTTGTTCCAACCTTCAGCTGCTGTCGTAAGCTTTCGGTTAAATGCAGATGCCCAAACTGACTTTCCACGAGAGTCTTAAAGATAGGGCAAGGAGCTCCCACATTCTGCAGTGTCAATAAAAGGCAGTTAAAATGGTTTGGCCATCAATGCCTCCCTTTAATGTGTTTCTGGGAATGTCCAGCTGGAAGTAGACTCCGAATTTACTCAACAAATTGCAGAATGTGTCATCTGTCATGGTTTGGGAATGAATCAAGATTCTTCAGCATGAGCTGTTAGGTGAAAGACGCTGCTGAGGAGTAGGGGGTCTGCTGGACTATTTAGTTCACTCTTCACCCACGTACACCCACCCAAGTAGCAGAACACATAAAAAAACGTAAACACAGAGCCCTTTCTGGTTTCCAAAGCTCAATGATATCCCGGGTTCCCCTTTAATGCGAGACTGTAGAGTGTAACAACAGGATGCTGGCACATTCAGTTGTGCTGAGGTGAAGGCTACTGGAAGCAGGATTACACCAAACAGCTCCTGTAGAGAGAACACAGCCTTTTGCTCGTGCAGCACAAAATCATTATCTCAGTACAAACCAGTAATTGTAGTAATGTGCTGTCCGTGACGGAAGCTTCTAGCTATTAGCTCAATTCATGTTGAGTTAAATTTTTAACACAGCTCAAGGGCTTGAAGTCTGAAGCTCGGTTGATTATCAAATAAAAAGCTTTATTTAATTCATGGAAGAGACAATTAATGCAGTTATGATTACCAATAAGATCTGGGTTGTTTTTAGGTATAGCCCATATATGGAGTTGGCATTGGCATCATAAAATCTGAATGGGCCCTCAGTGATCCTCTGCTTATCTTAAATTTCTATTCTCAGCATTGTGGTGGGTGGTGGGTCTTACATTTCTCCTAGCTTTCTGCTTTTGGGCACCTTCCTTTTTATTCTTGTATGGCAGCTGACAAACTATGTGACTTGGTGACTCACTACTGTCACCTACTGCTATGTGTGGGTGTGTCATTGTTGTCTTTGCTTTCGCATCATAACTGCTGTTCACACCTTGTTGCCTGGAGACGTCTGGTCTCATATGACCGTTTAATGACCAAAGTCATTTTTTATCTTTTGGATTTTACATTTGATTAGATTTATTGTGTTTTATACAGGTGGCTGGAATTTCACATGTGGTGCAAACAACACTGACCCTTGATAATCAATTGGACTACATTCCATTAAAAGACAGTTGACAATAACACAAGTAGACAAGTTCGGCTCCGTTAATTTATCTCTGGATATTGTTTGTGTGAACATATAATTAATGAATTTCCACTAGAGTTGCTTCAAGCAGCACTACAGCAACTGTGTGGTTAGACATCAGGAGAGTTCAATGATTGGTTGAACTGACTCTTTTTGTTTCATTAGTTTCAGATTTTGAAAATAACTATTGTGTATCTCTTGGGCTGTACAGGGATTTTGTTTACATCAATGGAAAGGCAAATTATGCATATAATAACAACACTAACAACACATAGATAAATACATAAAATGCTCAACATTTATTTCCCACACCCAGTGTTACTATGACATAAAGGATCATGAACGATGAGAGAGCTGAACAGAGCTTGAGGGAGTAAGAGAGGAAGGCAAAGACCTTGTCTGTCACTCTCGCTCTGTGCGTGTGTACATAGTCGAATTAAGAGATCACAGAAAGACAGCTGGGATTACCGGAGAGAATCTGAGGATTAGGGTGTTCAAACATGACCGTTAGCCAAATGCAGCATTCGTAACGAGCATCACATGACAACGTAGAGCCATTGTTGTCCCGCTGCAACATTGTTGTCAGCGCTAATAAATTCTGAAATACTTTACCTATACAATTATGTGAATTTGTAAATAATGAACAAAAAGTGTCCATCCCCCATGGCACTGTTTTATTGTGAAGCTTTAATGTGAAAACAACATGAGTCTGGACCAATCAAGACTGTAATTTTTAGATTATTTTATGACAAAAAAAAACATCCTATTCAGTCGTTAACAACTGTAAAATTTAAATTGTTCTCCTGAGAGAAACAGCTTTTTCTAGCATTGTACATATAACTCCTATATGTGACATGATAAGCAACACTGTTTCCTTCGGCACAGGTGAACCAAAATGTTCTTTAATTAGGTAGAACGCTGTGTTAATTACATAACTAATGTATTTAGATTTAGCCAAAAATAACAGAAAAGCTACTGGAAACTTTTGACACAGAACTTGCTTCAATTGTTTTCTTCTTCTCCAACATGCCCTGTTGTAGACTGGTCCAGTGCGCCCTATGGATTTGGAGAGTAACAACATGTTTGTCAGGAACGCCCTTGTGGCGTGCGGGATCGACCCAGATGCAGAGTATCAGCAAAGGGGTTGGAAAGCACACGCGT
>JAUMHJ010000027.1:2340861-2366401 GCA_032361105.1 Microctenopoma lineatum
ATAAAGCTTATAGTTAGAGGTGGATCAGGTAACTGAACCATCTCTTAGTTATGCTGCTATAGGTTTAGTCTGCTGGGAACCCTACTGATACACTGAGCTCCTCTTTACCTATTCATTCTCTGTCCACTTCTATGCCACCATTGCATGCATTCTCTCTCCCCTAGTTGTGTTTCATCCTCTATCTTTCTCTCTCTGTATCTTTCCTCAGGTATCCTTGACCTTGGAGCTGTAGCCGTTGGTCCTACCAACCTGCCGAATGCCTCGTCTGCTGCGCCTTATTATTGTATATATCTATGTTACCTGCTGTTCTTTTCTCCTTATTCCACTCACCCCAACCGGTCGAGGAAGATGACTAATGACAGATTTTCCATTTTTTCCGGTGCTGTGTATACATACAGTATATATGAATATCCTGTCTAATGTCTTAAACCTTACACTGTAAATTGAGATTACTTATGTTGTAATTTGGCACTATATAAATCAAATAAAATAAAACAAAGTTCAGAGTCCAATGCATGGTTGGGTGTATCAAACAAAAGCCCTTCTATTGATACAAGTAGAAGTTTTTCCATTTATCTCAGATGCAAAAATATTTAAATATGCTAAAAATGTTCTTTTATATTACACCATCTTACTCTGCTCTTCTGGAGTAAATGGTGCCACTACTTCATATATGTACTATATAATTCAATTATTTTAGCACAAACTGGACCATAATGATCTGATTTCGATTATTTAAAACTAACCTTTGCTCATAGTTGAAGTAAGATTTATCTCATGTTTAGTGTTTCTTTTCTTTTCCTGAGGTGCAGAACAGGCTCTATCCATTTTGGCTCTCTAGGTGACTGCCAAATTAGCATATGCCATTTTGTTTTACTTTTTTTTTTGTATGACAATAGCTCAACCTTCCAACCAATGCAAAAACCAAAACCATTTTTTTCTGCTTGATGGGTAAGTTTTACAACATTCCTATTGTCATATTGTTATGATGATTACCTGGGAGGGTTAGGTGTAGCACATTGGATTTAATTAGTCTTAATCTAGTTCTGTCTTGATTTCAGAAATTGTTGAGTTTGTTGCAGCTTTAATGTTCACGTGCTTTTCATCTCAAGGGTTGTCAGGATGCTGGAACCAGCCCCAGCTGTCACAGGGCCAACATTTAGCCAAATGAGCTTTATCAATAATTCCTAAACTAACCTAACTAGACAGCTTTGGACTGTGGGAGGAACCTGATGTACCCAGAGAAGAAAATGTGTAGACATGGGGTGAACGTCATAAACCTGAGCATAGATTGGAACCTAGGGTCTTTAACCTCTTCGACCCCAAAGCCCCATGTCTTTCTAGCCAAAAGCCCCCTGTATAGGCTTTGCACTGCTGTCAATAATAATAATTTCTTCCTTTTTGTGCCAATTAGCCACAGCATGTATCTGTGAAGAATCTCTTGTAAACGAGATGGTTCATTTAGAGCCTTTCCTGGAAATTTCACATTTTCACTGTGCGTTGTACGAAAAAAATTCCTTTAAAATGGAAAGTACTAGCTTCACTTACTCTCTCCACACTATGAGAGTCTGATTTGTATCTGATGTGTAAGTCTCAGAGTTCACCTCTGGACAGGCTGATAAATGACAGCAATTAGGCCTTTCTCATTAATGTTGTTTTTAATTCAGTCCATCCACGTAGGGTATTCATCATCATTGCCTGTGCTGGTGTGTGTGAGAACATGTGTGTTGTGATAGTGAAAAAAGAGACAACGGGAAGGAGAGTGAAGAGTCAGACAGAAGGAAATGTTGACTGTCCAGCTCCTTAGTCTGTTTCTTTTGGCGTGCTGTTTGCTGCTTGACTGGAGTGGGAGAGGGGGAAGAGCAAGAGACTCGTCCTAATGTGAACAGTCGCACGCAAGATCTGTGGCAACCATGTGCACACACCTGCTAATTTTGTGTTATGGTTGGACGTCCCCTTTTTATTCTTCAAATACAGCAATTTTTCAATCTACTGGCACCACAGCGAGATTAGCTCTTCTTATTTACGAATAACTTGTATGATTGATTGTTAATGTAATATTTTGGTTGCAGGGCAAAACAATTATAATGCAGGGAATGTGGTCATGGTGATGATTATAACTGTTGCAATAGTGATGACAGGAGAAGGTATGAAACATGGTCAGTTATACATTACACAATGACACATTTCAGAAAAAAGTCATCAAACAATTTGATCTACAAGCATTGCTACAGCATTAATTAGATAATAAAATATTTGGTTGCTGATCACTGTGGCACGGTGATAAAAAGCTTTGCTTTAATTTACTGTAAACACTCATTTTATAAAAATATGTATGAAAACATTGGTGGTTAGTGCTGTCACCTCACAGCTAGAAGGACCCAGGTTCCTTCGGGTACTCCGGTTTCCTCCCACAGTCCGAAGACATGCATGTTAGGTTAACCACTTTGAAATTGTCCGCAGGTGTAAAGGTGAGTGTGCATGGTTGTTTGTCTGTATATCTGTGTGTTGACCCTGCGATAGACTGGCGATCCATCCAGGATGTACCCTGTCTCTTTCCCAAAGACATCTGGGATAGGCTCCAACACCCCCGGAGACCTGACCTCAGATAAGCAGTTGATAATGGATGGATGGATGTATGAAAACATTATTTAAACTTTAGTCACTTTAGTCTAACATTGCTTACGTCAAGGATGTTGTAAATGAGTCTACTAATGTGTAGACACACTATGTCACCTCTATGTCTTAATATAGTCTAAAACACAGTTTCTTACTTCAGGCCTACCAGAGTGTGGCTGTTAACACATTTTTCATACTGTTATGTTTATGTTACATATCATAAACATGTTACTGTTTATGATATGCTTCATGCTTCCTGCTTCTTTACTGACACACACACACACAAAAATATTTATAATCTACCTACACCCCACTGGTTTCTTTGTCTAGAGACAAAAATTTGGTATAAAAAAGTTGTTCCATGAAAACACCTTATTGAAGGAATATCAGTTACTATAATTAAACCAAATACAGTAGATCAATCTAAATCATGTACTAATTGCATGTTTCAGGACTCCCTTCAACATTTCACCCATTATGTTGTTACATTTATTACGGTATACAGTAGAAACATATACGTGTGCTTAACATAAACGGTGTTTATCTCTGTAACTGCACCTATTGTTTCCTGTCTTTCACTTGGTGTGTTCAAAGTGAACACACCAAGCTGTGGAATGTCCTCTTCATGAGTTAAATCTGCTCATCGAAGTGAGAACGCCCACCACACCCTTCAGGCACCCAGGATACACACACACACACACACAAGAAAAAAAAATATATATATATATATATGTATATATATAGTATTAAAGGTAGCACACCAACAACCAACCAGCGTGCACACACCTAGATATAAAGATAAGCTGTGACAAATACCAAAGATGCAATTGCATTTGCACACACATGCACAACCACACAGGAACACGGTGTACACACATACCTGTAGACCAAATGTGGCCGATGCATGTGACAAACTTAACGATTTTGGCCTCTGGTCATATTTCATCCCTTGAGAGAGGTTGATTGTTGTTTGAGTACCTGTTATGCAGGAGATGATTAAAAAATCTTTCTGGTAACACAAGTTGACGCATGACTTATCTGGAACAGATGCCAAAATGAGCACAAAATGTTTTCAAAATGTCCAGATCTGAGTTGCTCCTTCCCTCATATACCCTGCTTGTCCACTCAAATACATGTTAGTTTACAATTCATTCCACATTTGCCTATTTTTTCATTATCAAAGTGCAGCATTTTCCCACTGTTGCCGGGATACAATGCAGCACCGACTTTGACATTCGCTGAGAAATAAAAACCAGTAAGTAAGAAGGTAAAAAGCAAACACAAATCGGCTTTATACTATCTACTGGAAAACTTGACATCAGTTTATTTTTTAAAATGTATAAATAAGCACTCATAAATCGACTTCGGTGGGACTGAATATGGACAAACCTTTGCAGACGCTGGACACTTGCATGTCACAACATTTTTACGCTGTTTCTACTTTGAACATGGGGAGAAAGCACGTTATCAGTTCTATATGTTATTAAAATAAAAGTGGAAATCCATCTCTGTTAACTTAACTCTTGTTAAGTCATAAAAAAATATGTCGATAATGGTGAAAATGCTACGGCTGTAAATTAAGCTTGACACTTGGCAATTAAGCTTGGCACTGCAAATAAATTTGGTGAGGTCAGGATCACACTGAAATTAATCCAACAAATTGCTTGCTGTTGAAATTTAATACTTAACAAGTGACAACGCTGCTCTGTTGGGCGAGCAGATTAAACCAGATCTTCACCTGACACCTAATGTACCAGCTCCAGGGTTTCTGCATAAGCAAAACAACATTTGGTTTTGTGCTCATTCCCACTTCAAAACAACGTGACCGCATAGATTCTAATGAAAATTATGAGGTATCTCATTGTTTTGAAGTGGTTAGAGCAGAGTTTTAGTCGTGATTTACGGGCAAGTTCCTTGGATTACAAGATTTCTTTTGTACACACAAGTGAAGGGTGAAACATGCACAAACACGTACACACCTGTTTCTGTATGAACAATGGAAAATGTGTCAATCTTCTGCATTTTGTCAAACTGCCTTCATCATCTATAAGTAGAGTCTTACAGACTGATATCGTTCCACTCAAAGCTTTAAGCAAATATGGATCTAACAAACCTGTTTTACTGTTTGCGGCAGTATCACTGTACAAACTGGTGCTTCTATTGATTAAAGACAGATGAAAACAAAATTTTGCATATTGTTTTTATAGCGTATTGTGTTCTACGTGCTGATTGGCTGTGGACCATTGTCAATCAGTCTCCTCCGTGCCGCGTCTCCTTCACAGATTTACATAAAACTTCAAACGCTAGCAGTGTTTCTACAAAGGTTTGAGCTTTGTGTGTATGAAGTGTGTAGTGAGGAGTTTTACAGCCTTAAATCATCTATAATAATTGTAAATAAAGCGGGTTATTTTTAGAACGTAACTCCTGCAATTAACGAGGGACCGCTCTTATCTATTTCTTTAAGAAATAACTTAAATCTGTAGATAAGCGTCTCTGTTCTTTCCAACAGGTACAACATTAGTGATAGAGGCTCTAAAATACTGGGAAATCAGGGAATCGTTAACAAAAGAATTCCTTAAGCTGGGAACTTGTTCTTAGATCCACCCGTTCCTGGGACATTTGAACATTTTCAGAGGCCAAAAAAGGTTTTTCAGCAACTGGACATTTCGTCAACAGCCCTGTGGAGTGAAGGAAGGACTGTGACAGGCCCAGCTGCCCAGCTGCCACTGAATAACCTTTTTTGGGATAACCGTGACCTGGATGACTGATCATCTTCACAGTGTCATTTCAGAGTGTCTGCATTTCACTGTTAGTCACTGTATTGTGTCCCCGTGTGAGCTGTGTGAGGGGACAATTAAGACAAGCTTCACTTTCCACCAGACATGTTTTCAGCTCAAATGGTTTTTTAAGTACTCCCGGGGTCAGTTGGAGGATAAGGGCAAGATCTGAACACACAGCTGCTGAAACCACCGTGATCTGTTCCTTCACCTCATTTCTTTTTTAACTAGACTATTAGGTTCATACCGTGGTCAGTCAGCATCTTACTTTTGGTGAACATTGTTCTGGCCCGTTCTGGGGATAGTTTCTGCTCAGCGTACTCTCTGATTCTCCACGTGTCAGTAAGTTAGTTCTGTGTAAGTTCTAATTGAAGTGAAAGTGAAACTTGTTTGTTTAAATAACCAGGTGTGAATTTCTAACACTTACATTGTGCAATTGAATCTTGTGAATCCTGCTACTGTTGGCAGCTCAGGTTTCTCTTCAGGTTTAACCGGCTGTATAAACAGTGACAATGACTTTTTTTTTTGTTTTCTGTAAACTGAAATTACTCGCTCACCACAGCTGGCTGGTTTCTGGGATGGTGTATTGGTTTTGTTAGCGTGGATGAGGATAAATCTACAGCGCTAATGTTCTTGCTTTCCTGTTACCAGTCACAAAATGGTTACTCTGTTTATCCTTCATTTCATCACAGCCTTGGTTGTGTGTAAAAATGATATGATTACCTCATCCACAGTTGACACTGTGACAGGGCATTCAGCGTTTGCACTAAAGAATTCACATCCCATCATTTTGTTCTGTCAGTGTATTCATGTGTAGAAATCTGTGATGTTTTACTGAAGTAAAAATACGAATGCACAAACCACTTTTCTAGAAATTATGGGAATGTGTTCATCTCTCACAATTATATCTAGTGTAGAGAGTGAAACACCCAAATGATTTGCAATCTTAGATTGAACAACATTCTAAAAGAATTAATTGAATTTGACTGACATTTGGCACAAAACAACTAACTTTTACCAGTCATGGCTTTTGGTGAATGATACTCTCACCTGTCACACACTAACCTGCAAATTAACTCAGTGGGTAGAGCAGTCTGTGAACCCGGGTTTAAATGGGTCAATTCCCGTTGAGGTGTCACCTACTACAGCCAGACATATGGGGTCAATAAAGTCAAAAGTCATTATCATTATATGAAATTGATTAGAGTAAACAATTAATTTTGGGGCTTTGGTGGATGGTCAATCTCTGTTCAATTGATCCTCACAAGGTGAATCTCATGTTTATGTAGTGTTAAGAGACCAAAACCCCAAAGTATCAGCTGTCCAAAAAGTATTCATTACTATTATTACTATTATTATCCTTATTATTACTATTAAAAGAAGAAGCTAATCGTGATCAGCACATTGGCACATTAGCAATAATAAATTTAGATTTATTTATGTAATTGTTTTATTTAGAAAACCTAATTTATTACTAGATTTCATTTAACAAAATGTATCTTGAAAATGTAACTCTTTGTTGCGTAAATGCTGTTTGCATGCTGCTTTGTCTGATGATGTAAATGGAGGCACCGCCAATTAGTCAGGTAATACATAGTTCATTCATAAACCCTTTAGGTATTTATGTTTTTCAACAGGTGATAACGCTCTAAGTAAAATAACCCAGTGTCTATTACGACACCTATTTTGCTGTACTACATGAGTCCGGTGCTACATTTCACTAAGGAGGTCCCATTGCCACCCGTTTGCCCCCCAAATTTTCTAGATGTGCCAGTGTTGGAATCGATTTAATCGTAAGATTTAAACCACCTAGTGCTGTTCCTGTCTGTGTTGTGATCAGTTTTTGGACCTTTTAAATAATATTATTAAATGTTTGTTTGTTTTTAGGAATAATAAATTAGCTCTGTACCTAAATAAAGTAGTAAGTACCATCAGTAAACTTGAGCCTCGGCTCCAGAGAAACTCCCAGTATCAATGCTGCTATATTACATGTTACTTTAAAACATCAGTACAGTATTAATTACACTTTTTATCGTCTCCTCAGCTGTTTAGATTTGTGTCAGTCGTTAAAATTCACTTACACCCAGAGGCTGATTGTAGATGACAAAGCTATTATGCTCATGTTAAGAGGATGATTGGCTTATTTAATGGATGAACTACACTTGGTAAACCATACTTGCAGCATCACATCAACAAATACATACAGGTCTTTCAACCTGGACTTGTCCTCACACTTTCTTGTCTTTCCCTCTCTTTGTCTCACACACCCCTCCTTCGCTTCCATCTCGTACACACACACACACACGCTAGGAGACACACGTGGGAGGGTTGACGCCGCGCTGTCTGCAGTGCATTGAGGAGTATTGTTATTAACTGTGGTGTGAATAGAGGCATCAGTACATCCCCTGCTCTTCGGCTTCGGCTGCGGCAGGGCTCCAGGGCTCGCCTTTGTTCTGCACTCCATAATGGCACGGCATAATTACAGTCTTAGTGGAGAAGGCACACAGGCAGTATCTGCCTTACCCCTTCACCCCACCTCACCTTGCAGGGTAACGTAGGAACACGCCGGCACACATTGCTTTCATGTCGGTCTGTGATGTGTGTCACTGTCACTGAGACAGGTTCCCATGCACTTGTTGTTCTTGGCAAGTTCTTAAAGGTGCCGACATGTTTCCTTCCCTCAGGCAGTGCTTATGTGTTCGTAATCATACACAATCATCAGAATAGAATTAAATTAAGCTACAAAAAAAGCAATCACTAATGGTTTGTTCCTAAAATTGCTCCCTGATTGATTACTGATGAGGACAAACAAAACCTCTGGTGTCAGTTTAGTTTCCTTCATCACATATATGACATCAACCTACATGTGTGTATGACTCTGGCAGACACACGGAAAGGGAAATAAAATGAGTTCAAACTGCTGTGTGAAGTGGGTGTGCTTGTCAGATTGTCGGTTATGAAAAACAAAGGCCGAAGCAGCTGCCAGTTGTAACATTAGAAAAGGTGCTTTCACACAGAAAGTGAAGTGACGTTTTGCCTCGCTCAGCTTAACAGCTTGATACTTTTAATTCAGCTGTGATTCAGTGCCAACATCCAGTGGACGAACTGTACAGACGTTAACTGTAAGCTAAAAAACTAGTGATGCACGTCTTGGTTTGTTTCAGCTGAAGATGCCTGACGTTACCTTTAAATGAGGAACCATTAGATTATAATATTAACACATAATAATAAGACATTAAAAGTAGATTTTAACTCAGAAAGCATAAAAACAGAGCCCTAAAAGACATCTGAAACACAAAGCAACCTGATTTCAGGGACATCTAAGGGCAGTGGCGGCCCGTCAATACAGGGCGTTGGGGCGCCACACCATCTGTCTCACATGAAGAAGAAGATAGAAATAAGAATAAATCATTTAAAATAATATTAACATTCAATTAAACAACCTATATTTTATACAGACTGAGTACTGTGTATAATCTGCATTCATGTTTAGTTTAAAACACTTTTTCTCCCACATTTACTACAATTAAAATGTTGTGTGATGTATTTCCCGTTCCTTTGGGGAGCAAAAATCTTTACCATAGACCTACGCTATAACTGTTGCATGGGCACAGGAACTACCTCCAATACAAAGTATAGGAGAAGCTCAGGGCACACATTCTGGAGCACAAAGTCTTCCACAAGACCGAAGTTACAGCTCAGAACAGAAAATTCAACCGAAAACTCAGCACAACACTGTTGTATTGTTTTCAGTTCGTCTGGGCAGTTTTTGTCAGGAATAAAATGAATTCAGAAGCTAAGTACTGAACCGTTCTTCAAAGAACCCAGCAGGAAAAGCTACAACAAAACATGGACATGACAAACAACAAACAGACCAGACAGATGAAGAAATAGCACTCAGTTTTTCTCAAGAACCTGGTTTTAAGTTGGCTAATTTAAAGCTTTGTTTTTTTTTGCTGCCTCCTCCGTCAGCTGTCAGGAACAAAAAAAGGCTAAACTCATAACTTGAGAAAACATGAACAGACTAGCAGCTTCATGAACAATGCTAACTGCTATGTGTCTTAGAGTTTAATGAGATGATATAATGAAGACAAAAGAAAAAGGTGATGGACTGCGTTATACAGTATTCTGTGGTGCGTTTGAGCTTGTGTTGCATGGTCCTAATGACAAATGACATGACAAATTCTGGTTGCTTTCCTGCATGCTCTCAGTCGAAGGAGAGACGGTTTACATATTTACTTATAAATAAGTAAGTAAAGTGTGCCCCCCCCCCAAAAAAATTATTGGAAGCCTAGTGCCAAGCTTTCTGCACATACTGTGCGTTAGTGGGGAACAAAAGGATTATGTTTGCTATAGACATAATGACACAGTAAATGTCAATAAGTAAAAGTATTATTTTATCAGTTAAATGAACACTGGAACAAGTGGAACATTGAAACCGACTAGTATCTATAACAATGTTACACCTCATGTGTCTTGTTTAATGGTTGCGAGTTCACTCTCTGCCTCCAGTCCAGATTTTTCACCAACAGAAAATATTTGGTGCATGTTAAAGCGCTAAACACAACAAAGACTCAGGACATAACTGCAGATTTAGGTTGAAATGACAAGGTTGCACAATTGCGTATTTTCCACTCTTAGTAACATCAGCTTCTAATTGACCTTCCTCTTCAGACTATCTTCAACCTCCTTCTGAAAAACTCTTTGTCTGAATGTATAGACGAGGTGGAGCTTGGTTGATCAGTTGTGATACTTGCTGATATTTGGTAAACTTGAGCCTGACAGTATAACTGGTGGTGGCATTTTTTTGATATGCTTCTGCAATGTCATTTAGTGTTGCATTCATTTTTTACCAAGATCTTTTATAGACGATAGAGATGATAAAATCTGGCTGTTGCGCAAAGCCTTCTCTGCATCCCAAAGATTCTCAATGGGGTTAAGGTCTGGACTCTGTAGTGGCCAATCCATGGGTGAAAATTATGTCTCATGCTCCCTGAACCACTCTTTTACCATTTGAGCCTGATGATTCCTGTTATCTTGGAATATGTGGGTTCTAGCAGGGAAGAAAATAATCCATCGATGGAGTACCCAGGTCATTCAGTGTATTCAGGTAGTCAGCTGAACTCGTTCTTGGATTCAGATTCAGATTCAGATTCAGAGCACATCCTGTTGTTGAAGCTAGACCTGACCAACTACAGCAGCCCCAGATCATAGCACTGCCCCCACAGGCTTGTACAGTAGACACTAGGCATGATGGGTGCGTCACTTCATCTGCCTCTCTTCTTACCCTGATGTGCCCATCACTCTGGAACGGCGTAAATCTGGACCCATCAGACCCCGTGACGCTCTTCCATTACTCAAAGCCTTTTTTTCCAGTTTGTCTCACTGATTAGTGGTTTTCTTACAGCTACACAGTTGTATAGTCACAATCACCGAATTCCCTGTACATTGTGCATGTTCAAATGCTCCTTCTTTAACTGTTAATCATAGCCCTGACTTCTACTGTTGTTTTCCTTTAATTGGATTTTACCAAACGTTTTACTGATCACCAATCGTGATTATTCAGGATTTTTTTCTGCCCACATTTTTTCCTTAAAGACATGGATCCCCACTATCTTTCCAGTTTTTAATAATTTGTTGGACAGTTCTTAACCCAATTTTATTTATCCTTAGATGTTTTCTCTGTTGATGCATGCCAATGATTTAAACCTTCTCAAAAGGACTAAAATCGTCTTTCAGCAGAGTTGTTTAAGAAATGAGAAGCTACTCATTGCATCAGTTGGGGTGAAATAACTTGTTGCCAGCTGAAAGATTATCACCTATGTAAGTAATTGGCCAATAGGAGGCTCATACCCATTTGCTTAGTTAAATCCAGGTGACAGCTTTTTGTTTGGCCGGGCGGTGCATAAGAAGCATTACAGGTTTTATCACTGTTTTCATATTAGATGGTTTAAATTATCTGGCTCAACTGGAACTGCTAATATGTCTCATCATCTGGCTGATTGCTGATGCAAACCCAAAGCCACTGCTTGCCCAACGCCAAAAACTGCTCTAATTAAATTGTTACACTTTAATGAAACAATCCGATTTTTTTATCCTACAAGCTGCTGGTTTGAGCTGCATCTCTGGCTGTCAGACAGTAACTCATCTCCACATGACAGACGATGACAAAGTACCATGCAGTGCAACAAATCAGTGTGCTTGTTTGAGCGCAGCCATTAGATCGTGTTTCTCGTGGAATCAGATGTGGTAACAGTGTGCGTCAGCTGTCAGATCATCTGCACGCCTTCGTGTGTGAGCTAGCTGTAAGAAAGCTTTGAGCATCTTTTAATGTTAAGCCCAGAAACAACGTTCAACTTTTAGATTTGCTCGATTGAGTTTTACGAGAACAATAACCTGCTTCTGTATCACCTCTTTCTCCAACTTTGCAAAGTGACCACTCAACCTTTGAGTCTGTGTTAAAAAACAAATAAGAATGATTTGACGACTTCAAACATTGTGCCACTTAATAACAGCGCTGACACTGAAGAGGGTGTGCCCGCGCTCTCAGAGGTGGTGTCAGGGAGGGGAGGAATGTTGGCGAAGGATGAAAGCAGGAGCGCAGGCTGGGATGTGTAATAACTCTCTACACATCAGCATGTTGGTATAATAAGCCGGATCCTAGAGGCAGGAGAAGAGAAACGAAAAAGAAACATGCCAAAACATCTCTCACGCTGCGTGCACATGTGTGTGTGTGTGTGTGTGTGTGTGCGTGCTGTCCTCCTCCTCCTCCTCTTTGTCTGTCTCTGTTGTTCTCTCATTGTCTTCAGTAGGTTTAAATTATTATTTTTACCAGTCGGCCTGACAAATATTATGCTGCCAAAGCAACACAACACACTGTTGATGGGAATTGTTGACACCAATATTTGATTCACTCCCACTGCACATGCAATTCAATGTGTTAGTGTACTGTCTAAATTCAGGTTCCTCTGTGTGTGTGTGTGTGTGTGTGCCAGAATGACAGCAGAGTCTTCAAAGAGTCCTGTCGAAACCAAGATTAGTGACTAAAGAGGGACCCGTAGGCCTCATTCCAAAACGAAAAACACTTTTATAGCACAGACACCAGCGGAGGTGGGAGACATATTTACATCTTTGTCCGAGTAGGTAAGATCCATATCCAGTCGTACTTTCATGAAACTATATAAACTACTGTCTACTAACAAGCACGTGTGTGACTGGTACATCGCTGTGTGTTTATTACAGCTGTGGCTGCTGGAGTTAGTGGTTAAAGCTTGACCATTAGCATTTTACTAGAAATATGCTGCACTGCTGTGGGACCAGGAGTCGGACCACTGACCCTGCAGTGCCACCTGCTTCTGCATGTTTGCTAATAGACTCCTGAAAGAAGGACACTGCTGCTGAAGGTACATGACTTCTCCAACAATGTATATGATGGTGAGTGCACTAAAGAAACATTTTCACATTAAAAGTCCAGCTGTCTGAGGACGTAGAGGAGTAAAGTCTCTCTAAGTATAATACAGTCCATTACCTCAGAACTGCACTTGTAATAATAACTACTTAATTACTATGTGCAGGGGGAGCATGGCCACATCAGCAGGCTGACTCTTGTTGGTCTATAAAGATTGCATCTTGTGTTTACTGCTGCGTCAAAATAAATGTAATGACGCGTTCCCTGCGCGCCGCTATACATCCCGAAAAGTGCGCTGAACCTGAAAGCAGCTCAGACAGAGGCTATAGGAAGAACAGACCTTCCTAATAATGTGACATTCCTTATAAACTTCTAGTACTGCTGCAGTTTCCCTCGTTTAATTTGCAGCCCCGCAGTCCGGGATTTCCACCAGATGAGCATAATGACCGTGAGATGGGTAAAATTACAGCGTCCGAGCCTCTGCTCTGCCAAAATCACAAGTTCGGAGCTTCTCTAGAAGAGCGCTGTTTGTTGTAATTGTCCCTCGTGTGGGACCACAGGCGGTGTGTGTGTGTGTGTGTGTGTGTGTGTGTGTGTTTCCAGGCCTTTGGATTGATCTTAATCCTGTTTCCAGGAAGCGCGTCCAAAACTATTCAGTCATTTTGAACCAATACATAAATAAACACAAATAAAAATGAGAGACATTTCCAAATGAAAGAATTGTGACCATAAAATATGTTTGATAAGGTGTTGGATGAGCGGAAGTGTGTGTCTGAATTAAAGAGTCTGCGGCCTTTCGACAGCGGCTCTGGAAACGAATCAGTCCATTTCTGTGAGGGTCCTCCGTCATCCAGGTCATGTTACCTCACAAAGCTTTTATCCAAAGCAACTGCACGCGTTTGGTGCCTTGACGACGTTTCAGACTTGAGAAAGCCTCTGGAATAAAAGGGTGAAGCGTCGTCAGGAAACCAAACACGTCCAGTTGCTTTGGAAAAAAAGCTTTTTGAAATAACCAGTCCATTTGTTTTGATGCGCGCAGGAAGAATTTTATTTTGGAAAGGCGCTGCGGAAAAAAGCCAAAACACGGGTTTAATCCTACACAACTTTCTTTATTTAGTTACTCAGCATAAAGACGACGTTCAGACAATGTGTCTAAACCACAGAGATGCTGATTCTCTAAGTACTGCTGATCAAATGAAAATACTGCAAATGATCATATTCTGACTTCTAATAATAACAAATAATACATGAATCGCGTCTTTACCTGTTTGAGGTTTTAAACTTTTACTCTGCTGTGTGCTAAGGCGTTCACGTGCCTTCGGGTTCCTCACAATTGCACAATAATATTTTTCTCATATGTCATATGTTCAGACTTCTTTAGACAGAGTCTATGCCGAGGCCTCTACGAAGCCAAGAAGCCTCCTCAGCGCCTCGTTGTGATTTGTGTGACACTGCGAAGCGCCGCAGCCAATGAGCGCGCTGTTTGCGCCAAGTAGAGGCACAGAGTGGTGTCTGCTGGCGCACAGAGCGCGCTCCGACAGGGCAGGAAGCACCACTCCGCGCTCTGCGCTGACTACAGGCTGCTCCCCAACAGAGACAGCACACGGATCGGCTGTTTTGGACCCAGAGAAGAAGCGAGGGAACAAATTTCGATTCGGAGGATATTAAATCTGATTGATCTCCTTGTCGGGAGCTGCTGCTCTGATTCTGCAGGGCGCTGTCGTGGCTGCGCGCTGGTTTGTCATGCGTCCTGTCTGCTTCTGTTGGACTACATGGTTGTAAACCCTGGGCGATCTGGACCCTTCAGCTGGGATGTAGCGGAGGGCAGACCCACCTAAACCTCCTCCAGCCCGCCCGTCCGCTCACCGGGAGTACAGAGACACCAAAGACAAAAGTGAGACACTTCACGAAAGTCCTGCTGATTGTTTTTCTAATTTCTAAGCTGGGTTGCCTTAAGATGACCCCCGTCCGGAGGGCATAGCCGCCTTTTCTCATTTCCCACATTATTGCCCCCACCTCAATGATGACTATGAGCTCTATATCAGACAATTTAGTCCCGCCCGATCCCTCCAAATCGGCCTTCTTGGAGTTCGGCGGCCACGGCTACTCCGGGCACCCTGGACATCAGCAGCCCTCCCCCGGCCTTTCCCACAATCATTACGCGGTCCACGGTCTCCACGCGGTCGGGCCTTCGCAGCACGACGGGCCCTTCTCCTCCGGCGCGTCTTCCTACGGTCGCCCGCTGGGATACTCGCCCTACCACAGCCCGGTCAGCGCGCACCACCCCGGGACCTACCTGCCCTACCAGCACGGCGGCCACGGCGGCGCGCTGGGACACAGCAGACTGGAGGACGGTAGGTTTAACCAAATATTTTACAGATAAAAAGAAATGAACGGTAACAATGCGCTGTTCGTTTGGCCTCGTTATAATATGAACATGTGGAATTATGGCACATCTTTGCATTTATTTCAGTGAAAGAAAGAGAAGAACTAAACGAACAAACACCCAGTTTAATGGGATCGTGTCTCTTTCAGTGTTTAACTCTAAATAACTTCACTATGATTTTCTCTCGCTTTGAGTAAAAAAAATAAATTAGAAATATGGTGTTTTGCACCATCACATAAGTCATTAAATGCAACATGGCGAATAAAAGAAGTGAAAAATCACAGACGTCTCGTTTGGGTCCATTAAGATATGTGAAGCGTGTCAATAATGTGAAAAAGGAAAATCAACCACAGCAGGGGATAATAATTGGATCCACACACAGGTCTGCCACAGACTTATGGCTGGTGTACTTTGGGTTTGGATGGAAGATGAGTTTAAGGCCTGCACAGACTGTGGGACTCCCCACAAGAAGCAGCCGACACCGGGCCTGTGGTGTCCCGCAGCGTCCGGAAGCTGCATATTCTCCAAACCCAAACCCTCATCCCATCATGTCCCAAATAACACACACCACATTCCTACTACCGGCACTAACTCGGCGTCTACACACAATAATAATAATAATAATAATAATAATAATAATAGTAATAATAACAATAATAATAACGGGATGGACAAAAATAATGTTTAGCCTCAGGAAAATTCACTATTATACAGGAACAATTTTTTAATAAAATACGAATTTTTCTATTGAGTCTATTGAAAAAACTTTCTAAAAAATTTTAAAAGCTAAACTTATGGGCAGCATCATATTGAGAAACATTCAGTTATTCTAATCCAGTTGCTGGAGAGCACATTGAGTCCAGGTTCACTCTGGATGTTATTTCCATCCCTACACAGAAGCCCAGAATCCTCCTGTTGTGAAGCACAAGCACAGGCAGAAATCAGAGTTTTCATAATGTCAGTCTCACAAAGGACAAAGCTGACAGGGACCCAAATACAGGGAAATGACTAAAAAATACAAAGCAGTGTTAATGTTTCCCGTCAGCTCACGGACTTTTCTCTTACTGTAAATAAAAGTAGAGCCTCAATAAATGAGTAAATACAGTTGTATCCCACATAAAGCTGCATCCTACGAGCATCAGCGTGAACTGATGACATGTGTTACTCTGTTCTCCACAGCACCGTATGTGTTTCTATCATCCGTTCAACTCTCTGATCGTCTGAACTGCATCTCAGTCCAGTCCAGTTTGTCCTCTTCAACATACATCCACACGATTGTTACACCGTGTCTGGGGTCTGAGACAAAACAAGGACAATTCACAAGTCACTCAGATTTAAAAGCACCAAGTTCCACATCTTTGTGTTTTCTTTTCCATCTTTCTTTTTGTCATGCTCTTTGTGAAATGTGTTTTTTTGCTAATAGACTCCTTTTTTTAATCTTATCTGCGCCATGAGCTGCGGCTCAGTTACCGAGCCTGAGCGCCTTGTGGGGCCTTTGCTTGTCCACAGCTGTTCTCTCCTGCCACTGCAGGCTATGAGCTCGTGTCATAACAACGAGCAGTGTAGGTGAACGTACACAGCTGTACAGCCTTTCAAAAAATGTAAAAAGCAAGAAGAAGCTGGAGAAGAAAAGGCCTCGTAAACTCTGCGTGATTTATCTTTTTACCTGCTGAGTCAGCTGGGTGGACTTTTATCCTTTGTGGTTTTTTTTTAATATATATTAGATGGTGAGGTTCATGGTCAGGTTTCCACAGATAAATACATTAAAATGAATAATTTTTATATCTACTAATGCTTTTTAAATCCAACTCCTTTTTACTCTTGTTTTTAGTTTTCTGAGATTAAAATCATCATCCTACATTTTTGTACTTGGTGAATCAGTTTCTTTGTTTCTTTTTGTATCATGCCAAACTTCCACCCAGTGAAATCCTCATCGGTACATCTCTTCCTCTCCTATTTATCCAGAGCACGATAAGCCCACGGCGGTGATCGAGAACGGGGAGGTGAGGCTGAACGGGAAGGGGAAGAAGATCAGGAAGCCTCGGACCATTTACTCCAGCCTGCAGCTCCAGGCGCTAAACCAGCGCTTCCAGCAAACCCAGTACCTCGCCCTGCCCGAGAGGGCCGACCTGGCAGCCAAACTGGGCCTGACCCAGACCCAGGTAACGTGGTGGATAACACACACACACACACACACACACACACTAACAGGCATAAAATAGGCCAATATGTCTCCTCTGATATTAAGTATAAAACTAAATGAAAAAGAAATAAGTAAATGTCTTTTATGGAGAATAATGATGAGTATTTAAAAATCATTTTACTGTCGAGGCTGAAGCTGTAAGATGTAAAATGACAGATTTAAATGGAATTAGAGTGAAACATGATTGAATATAATCCTTTGTTTTAGTGACTTTGTTCTGGTTCTTAGTAAAAGGGAAGTGGTCTGAATAAAAACCCACAAACTGATACTGGTACATTCTTATTAACCCCTGTTCACACACACACAGTCACAGGCAAATGATCCATCTGCTTTGATGTCACATTTTTAATAGACATGCAGCACTCCATCATCTCCCCGTGAGTAGATGTCTAATTTATCACACTGAGAGTAGTTAGTTGAGTTTAGTTAACTGTAAGTTAAGATAAATAGTGTGATCAGATGTTTGAATGTCAGAGGACTGTTAAAAAAGGCTGCTGCCTTTGGTGATTCATGGCTGGTTCCTCTGACTGTTTCCTCATTTCGTAGCCAAAGACAGTAATTCATGCCAGTATTAACTCCCTGGAAAGGGATTATTGTATACTGTGCTATTATTTAAAAACGTTGTCAGGCGATGTGATAACTTTAATGTTACTGTTCTTTCAAACAGTCATTAGAAGTTTCCAGGCTGCTCAGCAAAATGTATAGTTTTACCTAAAACATCTCAAGTGTTAGAATCAAATATTCACTAAAATACACATTTATTATTTAGGTGATGCGATCATTTACAGCTGAAATCATTTAAATAGATTATAGGCCACACACCCCATAAACTGAGCAATTATAGTTGTGTCTTCTCCTTGTAAGTCACTTACGCTTCACGTAAAGTAAAGTAAAGAGATCTGCTGTTAGCTGCTCATTTTGTTATGTCCAAGAACAAATAGATTCATTAAGATGTCGGTTCATCAATCAAAAACCAAACTGCTACACGTATAAATAAATAGAAGTTGGAATAGGACGATCGATTGTCCCAGTGGAAACCTGGATATTTGAATGCGATACGTGTGTGTGTGTGTTAATTAAGCGCTGCAGCTATGTTTACAGGGGGAGTAAGAGATGATCTGCTGCCTTGCCTTTGCTTTTGTGGAGGCAAAGTGGTTTTGTGATGTGCTCTAGCTGCAAGTCATGTTCACATAGATGCTGAACAAAGAAGCACATTGTTTCCTAACTTTTCTTTTTCCTGGAGATGTTTTGACTTGATATTTTGGACAGGTCACATCACAGTATCTCACACAGTTAAGCTGATGCTGAACTGTTAAATTAAATGATACATTACAGTGCCGTTTGTAGAAATGCTGACACGTTCTTGTGGGCCTCCGATAAGGAATGTGTTTTATGTACTAAGTGCTTCCATTCTGGGGGTCGATCCTTTAAAAGCCTGCGAAGGCCGGTTGCAAAGAATTTTGGGATAGGTCGAGTGTCTTGGGCAATAGAAGCAGCATTTGCTATGATGCTGTGATGCACTCGGCCCTTAAATGGAGGATTTGAAAGGATGTGGATAGTGAATTGAGACACAGCCATAGTCTTTCTTTAACCTTGAACCAGGCATCGTTTTATTTGGGGTTTATTACAGCACGATCCAGCACTGCAGATTGTCTTTTAGATTTTATTAGATCTAGTTGACTAGTTGTATATTTTGAATCATACAAAAATGTCTTTTTCAGTATTTGCAATGATAAGACACGTGTTTTTTTAGTGGTTACATTGAGGCCAACATGTGTCAAATAACGCTGCAATACTGAGTGTAGCCACTAGGCCTACGCTCCCTTACGCCCAGCACCTTTTAACGAGTCCTGGCTCAGACAGTCACAGGAAGCTGTGGACAGCTGTAAAACCATCACGTTTCACTTTATTGTAGAGAAAATCGTGAGGGATTCATTCAGGGAGAAAAGCCCAAATAAATAACTACACTTTAGAAAACAAGCTGTAAAACCTGCGATTAATGATATTTGCACGCAACTGTTTTGTGCTCTTGAAAATGCGCCCCGCCCAGCAAGTGGCGCCCTAGTTTAGTTTGCTTATTCCGCCACTGTATGAACAGTACTGTGAGTGAAGTGTGTGTAAATACTGATTTAATAGTATCCTCTAGCTCTGGTACGTACAAGTAAATGTTTTTGATGACAATTTAAAAGGGATATTACATTTAAAAATGAAATACAGAGTTCTCTCTCGTGTTGTGATAATAAATAGATGGAGACACAGAACAGCTTGTTTTGAGACACACGTCCATGCTGCTCTCATTTAGCTGTAATGAGCCAAGTGTGTGACTGTGACTGTACAAGCACATACACATGTATATGCACATATACGCATTCCTCACATGCATGGCTGCAGATTCCTACGGACACATGCACTAACTCCAACATGTGCACTTTTCATACGTAAACACTCACTGTGAGATACTGATCATTCACCACATCTCTGTCCTGCCTTCATGCCATTAGGCTGCCAGCCAGCCACTGACCACTTTCCATCAGAATCTCTAATGTTCCCAGACGCAGCTGAGAAACGGCACGTAGCACAGTTGGCTTTTCCCCGAAACGCTCTCTATCTCTATCGTTCACACACGTTTGTTTTTCTACTGTTGTGAGGGCACTCGCTGGCATGATATACTTCCTAACCGCTTCAGCCACCGAATGCCGAACCCCAACCCCAACCTAACCTACAAACTAAGCGCTAGCCCTTAAAAAGCCTGTGTCCAGCCAAAATGTCCTCGCTTTCCTGAAATGTCCTCACAATCTTTAGCCATACAAACACATACATCCACTATAAATGCACAGTGACACCTGGCCTGCCTCTCAGCCACCCTCCTCCCCGCATGTTGGTGTCATTAGCTGCTCTCTCAGGGAAGCTGTCAGCTCCTACTGGAATATGAAACCAATAATTACAGCAGAAATCCTCTCACTGAGGCTGCATTAACCTAACGTGCTGTTGACTGACTCCTGGCCTCATAAGCTGAGCTCCACATACTCACGTCAGCTTTTTATCCAAGAGCCAGTACTGTGGTGTACTAGCACATTTATTTATAACATTGCAGCTTGGTGGCTGCCATTTTAATCACATTAGTATTCTTTTAATAGAGACAGACACAAGGTATACGACCATAAAGTCGGGGGTTACTTATGAACGTCCATGTAAACATGTGTCTTCAGCTGTGCTAACATAATTCCAAAATAGTTTTCTGATGATCCGTTAGATGAAGTTGCATTACCAAACACACAGAACAAGGGCTAATGTTTGCTGATGATGAGCGTTTGTAGATGTTCCAGCTATAACAGCCAGAGTAGTTATTTACACGAACAATGTGAATGATCAGTTTAATGTTAAATTAAAATGATTTCATACAGTCACTCAAGCTATTTCAATTCTAACGAACGATTTGTGTTTGCAGAGCCCTTACAATTTATAATCACGAGTTCTGATTTGAAATGATAAGAGACTTCACTCAACTCAAGATTGTAAAGAAGGGAATAGACTTCCCAGCATGCAACGTTTAAGAGTTTAGACTTGTGTCCAAATAAGAACGGACTTTTCCATCTACGAAATATAAAGATGCCTTTTTATACATTGAATCCCAAATGCTATACTACTATCTACTCCGTTGCCATTTCCCACATTACATATCTTGATTTGCTTTATTTTATTCAGGTGTTTTTGACTCATGCTGTAATTTACAGTCAAATCAATTTAATAACAAGGTAACTGATAGTTGAACATTTACTAGTGAAATTTAGTTGAAGTAAGATGTTTCTAAGCTAAACCAGCTTAGAATGCTTTACAGTGCACATTTCTTTCAGATTTTCCTTTTCAGTTGTAGTCATTATAGAAAGTGGAGAAGTTCTACGAAGTCAACGCTAAGGGTATAATTAGAACAATACTTTTATGAAGTGATAGTTTAATTTTATGCATTTGCCACGATCCGTACTAACTTCTAACAGGCTGTGATTGACGTCAGCAGATACACTGGAACAATAGAGATACAATTAAATGTCAAATGTGACTCTGCATGACTTCTTGGCTGTGGGTTGCCTTGGTGCATTACCGGGTAAAAGGATAATTTTTGCCACACATTTAGACTCAATTAAACCAGTCTGAAATTAGATTTTTAATGGAATAGCATTTCTTCCATAAACCACTTCAACCGTGTTCATAAATACTCATAAAATGCCAGAGTCATATTTTGTAGGGGAGAAAACAGTTTTTGTGCCAACAGTGTTTTTCTTTTATCTTTATCTTTTATCGTCTGTTGCCTTTTCTCAGTGCAGCATGAGTCCTCTGGGCGTTTTTTACCCTTAGCGGCACAGTTAAAACTTGTTTCAGACAACAGTGTCCTCGAGTGAATGTATGTAATTATTTATGATTCATTTGTTCCCGTACTGACAGGTCGCCCAACAGGCATATTCGTGTAATTTGATTCTCAATTTGCAACCACTGGAAACAGAGATCGTGCCAATTATACCAACAACAACACAACCAGTCATCTCTAACCACAGAGAAATGATTGAAGAGATATTCAGCTCAATATTTTGTTCAGCTTGAATAGTGCTGCGTCTGTCAAATGACAGCTGTTAATACAATAGCACGGTGCACTCAGTAGTGTTGTTACATCATTACATGCAGCACAGCTAATAATTCATTGAGTCCCTAATGATATTTCAATTAAAAGGTGTGTTTGTGTTTGTGGTTGACACGTGAGTGTAGTACAGCCTAATAGTATTTTGTTGTAATCTTTATAATACCTCTTTCAGTTGTTGTCATGTGTCTCAGTAAAACACTGTAGCAGTATTCTCTGTTATCTGATGTTACCTGTTCATTCAAATCATATGCATGGTCCCTGGTTCCGATATGGTTCCAGGTGAAGACCTCTGTGCGTGTCTGTCCTCTCCCCCCTCATTAACAAATAGGTAACAATGAATGGTACTGTGTGGAGCAGCCTATCATTAAAAACACTTTTCCTTCCCCTCAGGTGAAAATATGGTTTCAAAACAAACGATCGAAATATAAGAAGATTATGAAGAACGGACCCTGCAGACCTGAAGAAGGAGACCACCTTGCCCCCCCACCGCCGTCCTCTTCCTCTCCGTGCTCCCTGTGGGACATCAGCATGGCCGCCAAAGGTGCAACAGTGCACTCTGGGGGATACATGAACAATTTTGGACACTGGTACCCGGGACACCAGCAGGACTCCATGCCAAGGACTCCAATGATGTGACACACAGGAGGAGGAGACATTTCCAGGACAATTTTAAGGATTTATTCCAGCAAGCTGACTTGAGCTGTCACGGACACAGTCATTGTCTTGAGTCTGAACCGCTCTGGAGGCAAAAGTGTTGTTACTGGCAAAGCGGAGGTGCAGTGAACTAGTATTGTGCACGGTTCCTTCAGGCGGAAGAACCAAGCAGGGAAACAGATCAGCTAACACATATATCAAGTACAAAAAGCTACAAAAATCATTAAGATTTTGTTGCAAAATACACATTTTATTCTAAATTTACTGGTAGATAACAAGGCTTTTATTAAAAATTAGACCTGGTTATACATTAACCCCACTTCTAGCATATCAGACCAAAGCCATCACACTCTGCAGCACATGTAAGATTTACTGTAGCCACTGGAGTTTGCATACACTTTCATAACCTTACAAACTCCAATAAACTCTGCCAGCCTGTAGCTGTGTAGCACGTCGACTAATCCTGACGCCCACAAAGAAAAGTTTCTCTTTTTGAAGTCTGTTGTTTCACTGTTAGGTATTTTTGTTTTGCCAGGTAGTAAATTTCTGCTTCATATCTTCTGGCATCTCGTGTTAAGATTTCACCTAGACTGTGCTATGTTTACTGAACACCATCTCTACTTCTACTGTAAGACATCTAGCTTTGCAGCCGAAGCAGAGAGGAGACAGAGGGTCTGTTCCATGTCAATAAGCATTTTGCATCAACTACCATAAGCTACTGGCCTCCAGGAGAACCTAAGACAGCCGCGGAGTTCATGTTTTACACGTAATCTGACCGTAAATCAGCATTTCTGCCTCCAGAGCAGCTCTGCTGCCAAGACTTTTTTTTTATATAAAGCTACAATTCAAAGCTAAGGCCAAATCTACTCTAATATTTGATGTTTTCAGTTGTTTTGTTTTTGTTTTTTTGTCTTGTAATCCGGTGGCAGTGGGGCAGGTAACCATGGAAACTGAAAGGTTCTTCAATGCTCTTGATATTTTTACTTTAAGTCAGAGAGTAATCTGGTTTGCTAAAGTTATAAAGACAGCAGATTAAGGAACCAAATCTTGTGTATCTGCCTTTTTGTGTCTTTTACAAATTGTGACAGGGTTATTTGCAAACAGTGGAAAAGATTATATGTAGCATATAGACCTGAAAAGAGACGTTCTGAAACGGTTGATTATAGCACTACTAATGGTTCTGTGGCATTACAAGCACAAGCAGTCAGCTTATGCTCATGATAAATTTACATTTTTTAAGTGTACGTGGGAAATAGGCACTGAATGGACATGGCTCTTTCATTGTACCACTGTATATTATATCATTGTCAAATTGAACTCAACTAAGACAGAGTTGAGTCGGATTTCATCATAATAAAAGATCTAAAATAAGATCAATCCAAAATTGGAATTGCTTTCTGTGTTTAAACCATAATTTGGGAGCAATGTGCTGAAATTGCAATTCTTATAATTAATGCCAATGACAAAATAAAAGTATTTGGGCCTTGCACTGCAGCTAGTTATTGTTCAGTTTGGCCCTTAAAGTGTTTAAGAGGGTTTGGATGTTTGGAGAATTAATAAAATTTTAATTTGCAGATATATTTTAATGATGAATTTGAAACATTGAATTCTTATCTTGGCACCTAAAATAGGGAACCCCTCAGGATAGGAGATTACGGCCACCTTTTTCTATCCTATTTATCTAACACACATAAATATTAGTTACAGTGTAATGTTTTCACATCCTTAGCCTCTAAGAAACAGCATGAAATTTATATTGCTAAAATAATATTCTTTCTCAGTGCAAGGTCTTTGTGCGCCCCAGTGCCCTCGAGCCATTTTCTCTAGAGTCGTAAATCAGAAGACGCAGGTCACGTCTTTGGCCCCACAAACATCTGGAAAAGCAAAAAGATTCATCAAACATTGTCAATGATTTTATAAAATGACCATGTCAATTACAGGCAATTTAGGACACAGCTTGTTAAATAAAGCTTTCACTCCAGCGCTGTAATTATGTGTAATTGTCAGTCAAGGAAATATCCTTCTGCCTCGGGCCCCAAAGGAAAAGGCCATGAAATAGTGGATTACTGAGGGCTAATCCTTTCACAACAAATTGATGTGTTGAATGAATATTACAGAATCACATTACTATATCAGGCTATATGTTTTTTCTCATTGGGAAAACAGACAAATGAGCTCAGAGACATTTGAAGTCACAGCACACGACAGTATGATACTGTCACGCTACAAGCACATCAGAAATAATGATCTTCTACAAAACTAAAAACGAGTTCAGCAATGCAAAACACGTGAATAGCAAGCTGTCTGGTGCACCTTGCCGGTTGTTGGGGGTTGAAAGTTGAAGACTGCTAGCAATTAGGAATGCACCTGGGAAGAAGACTTGAAACAGAAATTGCAGCAGGATTGACCAGCAACACATCCACCCCAGACCAGGCCAAGGACGGGAAGACGTTTGTAGAAGGTGAGCACCAAACATATAAATGTGAATTTATATGTTTGCAAAGAGAGTCTAGTCTGTGGAAAGGAGATAGTGGCAGTGGAGGACGCCAAAGCCACACCATTCTGCAGACACCATAAGCCACAAAGGCACAAACTATATAAAAATAATCTACAAAGGCTGTCCACAGCTGCTGACAAAACTATCTAAGGTTTTGTAACCCCAGTGGAGCAAGAAGCTTGCTGCAACAGAACTGCTTTGTCCCAGCCTGGAGCAATTCACAGAGATCTTGAATGTGATCTGAATGTTGAAAGCAGAAATCAGGGGCCTGTCATTACCGAAAGCGAGCTCACCAACAAATTCAACAGCCTGACCATCCAGAAGGAAGGAGTTTTAGGATCCTCTGCAGGGGCGGATCTACAG
>JAUMHJ010000027.1:2366501-2388461 GCA_032361105.1 Microctenopoma lineatum
AGCTCACCAACAAATTCAACAGCCTGACCATCCAGAAGGAAGGAGTTTTAGGATCCTCTGCAGGGGCGGATCTACAGCAGGGCAAGGGGGGCAATTACCCCCCTGCTATTTTATGCTTTACCCACTGAGCCATTATACAGCCTCCCAAGCTGACCCCCAATATTTATGTCCCCTAAATCAGACTTGTAAAAACGAATTGCATATTTCTCCGAAAGCCTCTTATAGTCCTCAAATTATATATGAATTCACCAAAAATATAGAATTGTAAATATAATCTTAGGTCCCTAAAAAATAAAAGTAAGTAAACAAATAAACTAAAAGTTTATTAAAGTTTTTTTCTGTACGTATTTTCTATTTCTTTAGAGGAAGCTTTTTTTCTCATTTATACCTAACAATTCTCATTGTTTTCTTAGAAGATATAATGACACAATAAATATTTTTAAAGTGTATTTGTAGATATTCTGTTGACTTAATTTACAAATAGGAGATTATTACATATTTTATTGAAGAGGTCCAGTACACATTTAGTACATTTAGTGAGCTTACAGAGGAGGGGTTGCTCAGAGAGATGCCAGCTACTGTAAAAAATCCTCAGCATTCAAGAGGGTTCAGCACACGACACACATCGGTTGTGTTAGAATTCAAAGCATCCCAGTGAACAGCATGAGCAGCAAGCACATCGCACTTGAACATTTAGACGCATAAAGATGAACATTTTAACATTTTTTAATGCATTGCAGTGGCTGGCTTTAAAGTGACTCAGTATCACCCACGTTTATCAATCGTTTAACTTGTTTTTCTTTTTTTATTTGCTTTAGTATTGTTGGGGACACAGATGTGACAGTTCTGCTCAGACTGCACATTAATTATTTGGACTCTTTTAAAGTAGAATTTACCAGGAAACAAAGCACAAGACATTTTGGCACATGATCACAGTTGCTTAGAAATGTCTTTTGTTTAGCGTTGAACTAGGTCAGCTTAAATTGCATACTGTAGCTTTAAGTGAAGGAACACTTGTGCCTGAACATGACCTGGTGTCAGTGTCACGAAGAGATTTAGGCGTATCCATCAAACACAATAAACCACCGTCCTCATACAGGAAACTTTCTTCTTCTTCCTCTTCAGTCTAGTAGAGACAGTTGCCTTTTTAATGTTGGGGAAGCTGAACATTTTGCCACGGTATCAGTGGACTGCAGGAAAAAAAATCACTTATTTCCGTTCCTCAAAACCCCATTCTTTGAGGAAGTGTTCATTTACAGTGTGCATTTGTTGTATGGAGAAATGATGATGTTTACTGATTATTTCCACATCAATAAGCTTTGCATATGGTGTTTCAGGATGTTTAAATCCCCTTTCTGGAAACTGTTCCGTCCCTCACTGCTTTCCTCACACTTGTTGCCTCAGGTGAAGTTCACACTAAAGCTTAATGGAATACTTTGCTTGACAGACTTCAGACACCATTTACTGTCCTAATGAACTGAGGAAAGCCCCTGTCGGGGCCGAGGGGCCGTAGCAACGTGAAGTGTTGGCTAAAAACAAAACAACAAATAATAAAATATGACCACCTGAGGGTCACCTGCAGAGAGGTGGAGACCTTTAAAGCTTTGCATACTGTGTGTGTTTACTATGGGTATATTTATATGTATATTTCATCCACGGCTGTTAATAATTAAAGATTTCCAACATTTTCATTTGTCCAGATCTGTTCTGAGATTTCATTAAAGTTTTATTCACTGCTTTTATTCACTGTCGCTGTGTGGTACACACATGTAAATCATGTTTCTTGTCACTATGACATGTGCTCTTAACAGCTGTGTTGAAAATCGTGAAATTTGGTTTTCATGCACCTGTTTTTACATGTTTTGTTTCAGAATTCTCCAAACAACATTTATGTGTTAGGTCATTTCAAGAAGCAGTCATAGAAAGATTCTAATGGAGCGAACCGCTTCAGTTTGGTCTGCAAAGGATTTTCTTGAAAACGGTTGCTATAGGAAACCGAGCTGTAAAGATGAAGGTTTATCTAGTGGATGTATAATGACAGTATTCAGAAAGAGTTACTGTGTGAAAATTAAACTACAGCATATGTCAATTAACTTACCTTAAACAAATCTGAAAATAATGAGTAATACAGATAAAAATAAATTAAATCACTGAATTAATAAAGAGGCAAAACAGCTCATCTTTACGTTTTAGCCGTGCTTATATTTGTTGTTGTTGTGTTACACATACTAATAACTTTCAGATAAAACTAGTGCTATAAAAAAGTATTTCCCTCTGAAATGCAGTGAGAGAATATTAGTACTACTTGTAATATTGAATACTTCATTGATCCCCTTGGGGAAATTGTTGTTTGGACAGCTGCTAGACCTGTGTCAGTGTCTTCCCCAAGAACACAGAGAGCATGTAACTTTGGGAATCAAACCATGGACCCTTTGGTTGGAAAACAGCTGCTCTACCCACTGAGATATCATGTCGCCCCAACTACAGGCTGGATATAAAAAATAGTCTCTGTACAATACTTAAGTAAATGTAAATACTGGCTGTACACCACCCACAAAATAGTCTCACTGCAGTCCAAACTACTGCTTCTCTTCTAAACTGCTGATTGAGCTGTGTGGGGAAATGCAGCTGCTCCACACGACAGCAGGACGACATAGGTTTCAGTGTTTGCTGATGTTACTGACTACTCTGGGAACAGAATGGAAACTTTAGCACTGTTACTCTGCATGTTTATTAGAAGCACGAACAGCGTCAACACGTTCTAATGTAAAAAGGGCAGAGAGGAGAGGCTGTGTGAAGGTTTATTGTCAGCACATCTTTATGTTTCTGTGTGTTTTAGATTTGATCATCACTACTTCTGTAGTATAATATACAGCATACATGTGCATGATGAATAAAGACATGAAGGGCAAACTACGAGAGCTTGCATGGAGACAAAAATGCAAAACCTATAAAACTTAAGACTTTGCAACTTGCTACTGGGCAGATGACAGCATGTGACCCCCTAGAGAGTAGAAAGCAGGGCGGGAGAGATTCACAGAATAAGATGTACTGAAGGAGAGACAGAGCGAGACATGAGGAAAAAAAACATCTTAATTAAAACAAGTCAGAAACAGCAGGGCTCCCTTTAAATGCGCTTGTTAAACTTGACCCATGTGGTGAGAGAACACATACACACTTAGTCTTTAAGTGCAACTGAGACACTGCAGACCTTTGCCTGTGTGTGTGTGTTGCAGTGTGTGTATCCACACATGTGGAGGTGTGCATAATAGAATGAGCAACACGATTCGACCGATATATTTGGCTGATACTGACCAGTCGGGTTTTCCACAGTCAATGCGACATTAATGATTGCATCATAACCATCACTGGATTTTTCTTTTCTCTCGTGGGACAGTGTTGCTGCCCAGTTTTCACTGTGCTACGTCCTGAGAAAATGCTGCAGCATGGTACCTCACCATGGTGCCATACCACCGCTCTCTTCTTTTCTGTCCTCTCTTCATTCTCCATGTGACAGGACTTTAGATTTGGGACATATATAGTAGTCATTTTACAATCAATTCTATATTCAACAATCAACTGTGGAGGGGACCATGCACCACCTGCCCTTTGGGACAGATGTATGCAGGTGTCGACACTTAGTGAGTGTGATAATGGTCTGATATCTTATTCAGCATTTAACTTTCCCAAATAAGCATTCTACACAGTGTGTCACTCATTATTCAACTACCTGTATTTGTGGAGGCTTAAGCTCTAGATGCTGTTTCAGTGTTTTATACTGGCACAAAACATCCTCCACTGGAATACTTCTCTATAAAGCTACCGCCGGGCCTCGGTATCGGCTTTCAAAAACACGTATCTGTCTAAGCACGATGAGCAAGACATAGCTGGAGGCAGGGAAAGGAGAGTAACGTCAGCTCCCAATCTCTCATGATTCTGTTATAAACTGCTCTTCCGCTCAGCTCGCAGCAGCTGATGTCATCACCTCGTCTCACCCTCTTCATCCTGTCTGTGAATGCCAAAGAGCAGACGAGCAGACCTGTCAGCTCAGCTGTCTAACTCTTTATCTGACGTTTTATAGTGATCTCATTGATCAGGCGTTCGTTTTCTCCTCATGCTTGGGCACACGGTGAGGAAACACCCTGGGAGGGAAAGATACGCAGCCTTAGCAAACCCATATCTACGAACCAGAAATCCACAATGGCTTTGGTGAAAACTATGTTTCCTGTGAGGTGCCAGTCACAGGTTGCTACAAGCCTCTGTTTGTCCTCTGTGTCTGTCTCCCTGTGATGTTCACATACATTGTTCTCTGACACCTGGAAGCTAAGGGCTCAGCACAGGAAGGCGCGATCCTAAACAAACACGGAATGCCTCTCACTGAATCCGTGTATTAGGGTCCACACCCTGTGCGCTGGTGGCTTTAGGTGAACCCGGCGGGGTAATGTGGATGTCTGTTTGTTCTCCGCACTGTCTCTGTGTAAAGCAACGCACTAGTTATGAGCCTGGTTTTCAGGAATACCTAGTAAAGGCAACACGTGTTCCTCTGCACAGTCCTTCAGTAGGTAATGATCATCAGTATTAAGTACTTTGTACAAGTACCAGAAATATGAAACAGAAACGTACTAATTAAGCAAAAATCATCCATTCTCATGGAGAATGGAAATGATTGACGATGGATACATGGAGGCCACTCACCTGACTGGAAACCACTTGTTTTGCACATAAACCAAATCTGTTTTTTGACCGCCGAGTTTGCTTCTGCATTAAGTGACCCACTGCACATGTGCAGAAGTGTTCCATCAACTCCATAAACTTTGCATTGTGGTCACATCACATCATGATAAAAGCAATTTTTCTAGGCTGAGGGAACATTTTACCAAAACAAAACCTCCATGGAATAAATATTCATAATAGAATGAGTAAAATTTGATCTTGCTTGCAATTAAAGGTGTCCTGTTAACCAGCTTTAATCATTATAGTCAAAGGAAAAATGTTTTCCATTGGCACAAGGTGAGGGGGGCGGATTTCCATATAATAGACATGGTAAACCAGAAGTTCAGCGGGTGTGCTTAACAAGCAGATGGGAGCGTCTCGAGGGACCGCTTTGATGTGCAGCACTGATAGATGCGTGAGACCACAACAACGTGCAAATCAGGAGGCAGAGGTAACTGGATATGTGTATCACAAAAAAATCAGAAGACCCATCTTCTTCATCACAGAGAAACACTTAGGTGGAGCCGAGGCTGGTGTTGTACGGTCCCGTTTCTGCATAGCACTGGCACGTGATGCACTCATTTCTCTGATTGGTTGGACAACTAGACACGAGGGGTGGGAATGAAACAGATTTTTATGATTCCAATTTGATTTTTGATTCTGTTCAGCAATGGGATTCTTTATCGATTCTTATTTTAAAAAAAAAGGAGAACACACTTTAACTTTGTTTTTTATCTTATCTTTGAAGAAGACATGAGTGCTCGGCGTCCTGGCATTCCCTTTCCATTTCCCTGCCTCTGTGAAAGGATGGTAGACTGCAGTGAGAGCTGGACTCTCTCTCAGTCTGTCTCTCTCGTCATGGTCGTCTAAATGCAACGCACAGTAATAGCAGGTTTTACAGTAAGGCGAACATAATATGAAATGTTAGTTGATTAGTTAGCAGAAGTATTAACGAGAGAGGACGTGCAAACGTTACCGCTGCTGCTGGGTTGAGATGCACTGGTCCGGAGCGGGTCAAAAACACGACCTTCATTTAACGTCACTACGGGAACCGTTTGCAAAGATGGCAAATAATTCCAAGGAATTTAAACCATGGAAACCGGTTCCTGAGAGGCTTGGAGGAGTTTTGCCACATAAGGATGAGTTTTGGAGCAAATCTCTATTAAAGCCTATTCTAAAAAGCGCTATGGCTCGTCAGAGTTTGTAGCCACAGGTCTTTTCTTCCAACTACATCACAGATGGATTTTTCCTCAGCACCAATATGTGAAGTCAAACTGTTTCTTTTTTAGTTTAAACTACAACTATTCTGCTCTACTCTTTTTTAAAAATCTAGTATAATCAATGGAGATGGGACACAATACATCTCACGCAATGGCAACATTAAAATACTCAAGCGTTCCTTTAAACGCTTAAAAATGTCCTACGAGAACGTCACAACGTCCTGCTGCTCGGGTCTGTAACTTTATTTGAAAGCCTTCCTCGCAATGTTTTTCGTTGTCATTACAACTTCTTTTTGTTGGCTAAACTGTGGGTTTTGTTGATTGAGAGCTTGGAGAGTAGCTTGTTTGTCATACACACACACACACACACACACACACACACACACATCCCTCCTCCCCCTTCCAACTGTGTGCCACATGAAAGCAGTGTACACCCGTCTCTCTCTGTGTCAGCGGTGTGTTATTAGTATCCAGAGACTCCAGAGTGTCTGCTGCACTGTCACCTCCCACAACCTCCTTCACACGCATTGTGTGCGTGTGTGTGCGTGTGTGTGTGTGTGTGAGAGTGTGAGAGAGAGCGACTGTGTGTAATACATAGCAGGGAGCAACCTGTTCCTTCTGTCTGACTCACACAGACAGACACACCAGGAAAGAACTGTCAGCACACTCGATGACTTTGCATGTTGATGCTTCACAGGTAAAAACATCAAGAAAAGAATATGTATGACTCATGGACGGGCATTTTATTTTATTTGAATTCATTGCGTTAAAAAAGAAGTTTTAAGGCACAAACTCTTGTTTCCACTTTTGATCTACAAATAATTATATAAATAAAATACAGTATGTTAATACAATATTTACAACTTTGTATTGTTTAAGCACCAACACACCATCACTCTTACTCCATAGATGTCAGGGCCTGAGAGCAGGAATTAAAGGGCCGCTCCAACTATTTGACCTAACAGATCTTCTAACTTCTCGTGGGGACGATTACATCTGACATCATCTGTAGCTTGGAGAAGCTTCCTTAGATCTAGGAAAATTGCCTTGATGATGTCATCAGATCTGTCTCAGTTTGGGGTTGGTGATCACACAAAGCATATTAAAAATAAATAAATAGGATTTCTAAATGCATTTTTAGATACAACTGGCTGATAATCACTTAATGAAACAACGTGCACAGGCTGTGTGGTTCTTAATGGTCCCATTGTGCATGAATGAGCATTTTTCTGGATGTTTCCAGTTTTGCAGGTCTGCTGACTCCTTGCAAAACCCATCACAAGCACCAACCCCGTAATTGCAACTACCTAAAAAGAATGGAACCTGACCTGAACACTAAGCTGGTATCTAGCCCAGACAAAACTGTACAGGTAAACAACAACATATGAATGTTAGAAAAAAATAACAGCTAAAATAAAAATACATCAATAAATAAAAATCTAGTTACACGTGTATCTTGTACAGACAGAAGCAGCCAATGCCAGTAAGTTATTTGCATTTGCTAAGGCTAATTTGCACGAATTTACACCTTTCTAACGCTACATATATGTTATAGCTGTTATAGTTTCTTAAATCTCATTAGGGACTCATTGTTAGATTTTTTTTTAAGAAATGTGAACAAACCAAATCTGATTTAATCATATCAAATCTGGGTCATGCCTCACTTCTCACACATCACGGCTTCATCATTCAGTGTAAACAGCTCACAGCCTGGTAAAAAATAAACGCGTACGAGAGCAACAACAGCAGCGGGCGTCTGCGGAGACAGTTTCAACTTGTTTGACACTTACGGAGAAGCTTTCTGTTCAAGGCACAGCTATGTTCGGTGGCAGATACAGACATTATTAAATCATGATGTAAAAAGGTTTTAACAAGGGAAACACAAATACACACAACACTGAGTTTTAAGGGTGAAAAGTTACCGGTTGGGACCAGTTTGTAGAAGTGACTGCTGCAGCTGGGGGGCAAACCCTACAAGCTGGCCCCCCTTGCCTCTCTATAGATCTGCCCCTGGTGATATTTTTGGCCTTAGCTACATCTGGATCAAACTCCATCTCTAGTCTTAACCATTCTTTCTATATTGTGCTTCGACTGACCTGAACCTTCAGCTACTCTACAGGCCAAATATGCTGTGCTACCTGTTCATGTGCATATTCCCATCCGTGGTATCTGTAAACGTATGCCCGGGTCCTTCTGTGGACACGCATAAACCACAACATGGACATTGCTTGTCTTTGTTCTTCGATTGTGACAAAGAGAAATTATTGCTAATGTCCTTCTAGATTTTCTTGTAACTTGCGCTATAAAGAAAACATCTTGTCATTGTTAATTTGAGTGTTTCTCCAGATTGTCCTTTAGCTGTTGAACTGATATTGTTCTATTTTAAAAGGTTGCCAACCTTTCCATGTTGTCAACTTGGTGACTGACAGGTACCCAAATAGTCTTGTTTCCTGTAAATGTAAAACCATGTGCATCTGGTGCTGTGGCCTTACTCATTCAGTAACTAGGAACATTTCAGTAGTATTCCATTTTAGTGTAATTTAAGGTCATTTGCAGAGGAAAATTCAATCAATGCTAATTTGTGAATAAATATGCTCACATATTTAAACTATTAAATACACAAAATATTGTCAGTGATTTAAAATTACAAATGTCGGTCAGTCTGAGCAGTGAGAGCCCACTTTAGTCACCGTAAGCTATGTTACCACCTCTATGTTTTCAGTTCATAATCTCCAGGGCCGAAGAGAACAGTGTGACAGAGGCCAGCGCTTGTTTTGTTCCACGTTTACTGCAGAGACTTATTTACAACACACGTGTCACATTTTGCAAGCCATGACTCGTGTCTGATGACCACTGTGAGGTGGGTCTGGGCACAACAGAGCTTCAAGTCATGCAAAAAACCTTCAATCATTGTGACGTCTAAGCACACTGCTCAGGCCAAACTGCAGCAGGGTCCATGCTTCAGTAAACTGCTCCCATACTCTGTGTGGCTGACGTTGCTGCTGAGGAGTGGTGGGTCGGGCCAGATGTTTGCAGACCTAAATGTGCAGCCTGCTGATGGTACCAGTTATGGTGCGTATGCTCTACCATGTAGCTGGGCGAGGAATCGGCTGGAGGCTGACATAGGCCGTGCCCCCTATTGGTAGAATCATGCATTGCATTATTTTTTATGTCGCTGCTGCTATTTGTGTTACTGCTGTTACTGTTGTTGTTGTTGTTGTTGACGTTGCTGTTGTTGTTTTCCCACACAGCCGGGGATGGTGGGGAGTTGCAGGCCATGGAATCGCTGGCGTCTGGACTGTGCTCAAGAGGAATCTCCCCAAGTGGAAACTCCCCGTTCTTGTAGAGCTTCTTAAACTTGGAGCGACGGTTCTGGAACCAAATTTTGACCTGGAAGAAAGTGCATCAAATGTTGACCCAGAGTAAAGAAAATGGAAAAAAGGGAAAGGAAAAACCTGAAGAACTACAGAACGTAGAGCAGTATTATTAGTTTTTTTGGTCACTTTGAAGGAACACTCCCATCATGGTTGTCATATCATAAATGAGATTAGGTGACTTGTCTTGGTAAAGCTGGGAATATATTTTACCGAAGTGTATGCGAAGACAATGGTTCTGCCATCAGCAGCCGTGGCTTTAGGAACAGCTGAGCAGCTGTCCAGAGCGGCATGTTGAGAGTTGGCAGGAGGGTGTGTGCACACTATAAATTTCCGATTGATGGTGATCGGTTTCCTATCATGCATTTGCAGGTCATGTCGGTGATGTCCTGCTATTGTTAGTGGGTAATTAACCTTGTTGGAGTGGGCATTCGATTCTAGTTTCTGAGCTGGCCAGTAGCTTGCCTGGAAGCTCTCACAGTACCTCTAGTACAGTACTAGAGGAAGAGGACATTGGGGTAGGTGGTAGACGGTGACAGACCTTACGTCTCCCAACTTGAAGCTTGACTGGATGTGTGGGTGGTTCGACCAGGACACAGTACAAGCGAGAACCGCCACTGATCATCAACCCATATGTCATTGTTCAACCCGAGCACACTGTACTTCCTAGTGTACTTTGTGTAAGTCTAGAGGATTTACAAAGATACCCACCAGGAAGTAGACTAGTTCCTAATTATCCCTAAGTGTTGAGGAGGAGTTAGATTTTTGTTCTTCCCTAGAAATCTATGTCAAAATTCTCAGTCGTCCAGTTCCTGGTTGTGGCAGCTGGACACGAAACGTTTCCTATCCATAACAGGTGACCATCAAGTGCTAATGACTTGATGACTCCACAGGGTTTATACCTGCTACGCCAACCAGTCAGAACGGGTTAAGCATTCTGGACAAACCATTTTAAACAACCTAAAAAGAGTTTAGTTGCCAATAAACAGCATTTTGGGGGATTCCCTGACAATCATTATTGATCTTTCCCTGCTAGGACTGATGCACAAACCTGACACACCTATATTCATTATTTACCTGATAAAACGGTGGCTTGTAGGTTCCACTCATGATGAACAGCTTTTTATTCATCACGCAACATTTCTAAAACTATCAACTCTGAGGTTGTGTCCCTACTTGCTATACAGTGCATTACATTACCTGAAAACATTAATTCAATGCAAATACAGTTGCAACTAATAATAAGGCCAATCCATTTTTGTAGTTTAAAGACGTTTTTTAAATTCTAAATATTTCTATTAAGTATTTTGTTCCCAGCAGATAACTAAATCATTATCTGTTTTATTCGTCCTCTTTTGTGTCATTTGAGTTTCTATCTAACAAATGAAAAACTACTTGGTCATCTGTTGCCTAAGTTAATTGATTAAATATGATAGAAGATATTTTAGAATATTTGTACTATTAATACACCAGGCAACAGCTAAACTTCTGTACAGTAATAGGCTCTTAGGACTATTATTGGCTGTTAGTAATAATCTCACGAACAGCGCATGTAATATGATAATTGAGAACTATTGTGGTGCTGTCATTTGTATAAACACTTAAGCCACAAAAGAATCAAACCATCTCACATAACAATCAGCTGAGTGGGATCGTGCTCTTCACCTTTGTGTTCTTACGTGTGCGTGTAATCCAAACATACCACGAGGACAATAATTTTCAGCAGTTACAGTATGTTACAACAACCCGTGCAGCAACTCTTGTCTTCTATCACTCAAGTGAGGGCAAATCATGTGGTAGTAAATCATTAGAGCTGACGGAGTGTGACTGCATAAACCAGTCTGGCACAACAGAAGCAACTCACAGCACTGCCGCGGATCAGCGGCTAAGATTTACAGTACAGTATGTTTTCACCAGAGTTGTGAAATGCATGGATAGAGTTCCCTGCAGCCTCACCTGTGTCTGTGTGAGACCGAGCTGTGCAGCCAGCTCAGCCCTCTCTGGCAGAGCCAGGTACTGGGCCGACTGGAATCTCCTCTGGAGAACTGCGAGCTGGTAGCTGGAGTAGATGGTCCGGGGTTTGCGCACCTTCTTGGGCTTCCCATTGACCATCCGAACCTCTATGTCTGGTTCTTCTTTCACTGCAAACACGCCACAGAAGTTACACGCCATGTAATACTCCTGCCACATTGTAGAGACTGTTTGGGGAATCTGTGGAACCTAACAGTTCAAACTTGTACTTTTTCACTTAAAAAAAATGCCTTTTTTTGTCAACAATGGAATGAACTTGTCCTGTGTCGCTAAGGGGCCAACTGTGCAGTGAAGTTGTAGTACAAAAATAACCATGGCCGCTACAACCCCAAAATTTCAAAGAAATTCCACCAGCACTCCGAACTTATAATTTTGGTCTGAGTGTCTCCCACAGACGGGGAGGGAGACACAGATTTATAGGTGCTTTTCATGTAGCCTGAAGTCCTGCTTGCACATCGCTCCCTGGTATTCTCGTATGTGTATTTATTCTTTTTAGCATTTTCCCTAAGAGATATTCCCAGCATACTAACACTACTAGTTTTTTACTTTAGGAAGCTCTGTTTATTTATCTGTTCCTTGAAATGGAAATGATACATAATAACAAAAATAATTGAGTATTATAATATATCTATAAATAAAATATATACTTAAGCACTGATGAAAATGTTTTGTCTAAATAGATTTTTTTACATAAAATATTTATCATTCAAAAATATTTTTGTATTACTAATAAACCTAAATATTTGTTAATCCAAAAATTGACACTTTGTGATAATTCTGTCATTAAACAATTACTAATGTATATATTTTTTTACTATTAATTAATTACATTGACCATTTACAGTTAACATTTTATATGTATAGAATTTGTATTATTTTTGTTTCACATTTTACATATATTTTAAGCCTTCGATTCTGGGTCAGCTCCAAATTTTAGAAGAGCTTGAGGCTACTTTAGGAGGCCCCGGACTCATGAACTCTGTATTTCAAAAATTCTTGTTCTGCCTGGTTCATTAAAGTTATTTATTTAGTTAGTTTTTTAAAACCTTTTTGGCACATTTATTTGATTGTGTATGTTCCATCTTTTGTTTGTTTATTTATTTCTCAGGGTGTGGCCAGAGGCCGTTGCGTGATAAGGAGCTGTCCTTGCCGATGATTCAGAGGCTGGGCTGACTGACTTGTCATCACACCTGATGTGTGTGGCTGTGGGCCAAAGTCCCCTGGGGCCAATTTCAAGGAGTCAACTCCCAAATGGAATGTCAAAAACAGCATACCAGTCCATCGAGTTTAATCTTCCTCGATAGTTTCCACCGAAATTTACCTTTCAAGCTCGAGAATAAAACCAAAAGTAAAATGCCATTGGAAACAGTAATGGCAGCACTGAAAGGGAAGTTAGCGAAACAAAATGTTGACCTTTATGCTCTTGTTAGACCCCAGAATGTGTGCATTATGCTACATTGGTATAAAACCAGGAATTCCTCCTATTACTTCCACTAAAAGAACTTTCCTGCCTGGAGCCACTGTTTAGTGTGGTACATTCACAGAGTTTTTTATTTCAAACACAGAACACAGTTATGTGTTCTTCATTCTTATCATATACTGTATGTAGGTGAAGATAAGGTCAGCCATTAGATCTGGGTCATGGCATTCATCCAAAGGGATCAAAGGTTGATGTTATTCCCTCATGGAAATAGCATCTATTCATGTCCCTAACCGGGTGAGGACGGTGAAACAGATTGTTTTACTACACTGAAAATGTCAAAGGCCTAAAACATCAGATAATTGGTGTGTTTACTATAAGCTGCCATCTGCAGTGAACAACAACATCAAATGAAACACAATAACAGCTGAATTCATTTATTATCTGAAGTAGTGTTTTTTCTACCCTTATATATAATATATTATAGGTTTACTTGATAAATTCAAAAGACAAATACAAAACTTTAAGCTGTGACATTGAGCAGAATGAATTTCAGAATGGTTTTATCATTTCCAAATGATATGAATTTGGACATTTCTGATATTGTTTCCCCCCCATGTCTATTTTTTAAATACACATGACAAAAAAATGCAAGTTAAAGTTTTAAGTTAAGGTTTTATCATTTGATTCTGGTGCTTTTTGGGGTTTGTATTTCTAAACAGGTGGTCTGTGCCACTTAAAATAAACCCAGTATTAACACTGAGCCAGTAATTCCAGCCAGTCTCTCACTCGCATCGCCTCCAACTTTTGCCCCCGGCCAACTCACCACTGTTCTGCAGCTCCCTGCTGAACGCGCCGCTCTCCCGGTACGCTGCGGGGGGGTACTGGTACTCTGTCTTGCCAACAGAGTAGCCGCCGCCAGGACCCATCCCGTTCAGGGTATAGGGGTGGTATGGGTACGGGTTCATGTGCTGTATCTGAGCGGAGTAGGGCTGCTGCGCCGGGTAGAAGTCCTGCGAGCCGTGGCTGCTGTAGAAACCCACGTCTGTGGAGGAGGACTCCGGGAGCGTCGGGGAGTCCTTGGTGGCCGAGATGGAGCTCCTGAGCGCGGGCAGCAGCGGCTTCTTCTCCTCGAAGACAGGCGAAGACTGTCCATTCATTTTCCCGGTGTTCGTGTCGGTGCTCGTGAAAGAAGCCGTGGAAGAGGACTGTTCAGAGTGGAGCCTGACGCAGCAGCCAGGCTGTCCACCGTGGCGGCGCCCAACCCCGCCAGAGCTGCTAATTACAGGGCGCGCCGCGCCGCGCCGCGCCGGGCAGGGCAGGGCAGAGGGGAGTGGATGCGTCCTGCTCATTGGCTCGCTGCTCGCTCCCTGCCTCTGCCCCGAGGCCAAGGCAGCGCTGACTGTCGCCTGTCTGGCTCCCGTCTTCTCCCCACAGAAACCTCCAGTAAGCCTCTCTCCTCGGGGCCGCTGCGTAAACAGCTGACGAGTCTCCAACATTTCCACAGGACTTGGAGAAGATGGTGTTTGCGCAGAGCCAGAGCCAGGTGCTGCTGCGTTATTTACACCTAATCAAGGCATATGGTGAAGAGGCTTTTCCTTCTTTGCGTGTGCGGACTTCTCCCGCGCCTCAGGGAGAATAAACAGCCCGCAGTAAAGCGGCAATAACCCGGAGGTGTGAGACATGTCCCGGAGGAGCCTGAGACGCACAGGAGCAGGAATTAAGTAAAACAAAGACGAGGTGTTGTCCAGGTGTTAGTGATGTTACTGAATGTGTGACTATTTAGAAGTTTCCCTCCACTTTACAGCTAACTTTCTTGACCTCAGGTAGACGCACTCTCGCCACTAGATGTCGCTATTTACCTCAGATGACCTATTACCCAATATATGAAGTATATTTTGTATAAGTATACTTCATTTGTGCCCAGCTATCGCACCATACCAACATAATGCATCTGTTTTAGCTAATAATCTATCAGCTTACACATTATCACATTTCTGTTAGAACTGCTCATTACTACAACCATCATTAAACCCTTACTTATCCAAGTGTTCCTCGGTTACGGTGCACTGTTCCCATGAAATACTACAAATACAAGGGAAATAAATACATTTCATCCATATGGCATTAAAAATAAAATAAACTCTCCAGGATGGTTAAATCACAAGTTGCAGGTTTAAGTTTTTTATTAGCGTTTGACTTTCTCTATGTCATACATGGTAAACCCTCGAGTCCTTGCAAAGTTCACTTCCCAGAAATGTACAGCTTGATTTCCTTCAGCACAACCTGCCGTTTCTGCCCAGTCGACCATCTAAGGCATCTCAGAAGGCAGAGTTCTCTTCTCCAGTCACATCCCCAACATCGAAAGCACTTTGTGTGACCGACCAAGCTCTCGGCGGCAAGGTTCGTCCTGTTCTTAAGCATTATTAAAAAAGGGGACAGTGTTGAGTATTTCAGGCCTTGGATAGTCAGAGGCGCTTGGCAATTGTTATATACAAACAGGAAGTGAGAGAACGGGGGTGTCCGGGAGACCCCAGTATGGTGATGAACGCACTCCTCTCCTTGTGGCATGGTCCCAAGTGGACAGACGAGTAAAATCCCTGTATGGTCCACAAATCCCAGAATGCCTTGTGATTTCAGCGATGCCACTCAGAGTGAAACGGGTGAGGGTGGGGGCGAAGGGAAGGACGTGAGGAGATGTGCGGGGCGAGGAGGTAGAGGTCGACCTCACCGCCGCAGAAAAGCAGGGAGAATGAAACATTCGTTTTCAGGGCTGGTTGGAAACTTGAACAGAACCGGTAGAATCCAGTGAGGGTCAGACTGACCGACCGAGCAACGCCCCCCATCACCCCAGGTTACAAGGTTTTCTGTTGTTTTATAATACATGTATGTATAAGTACTTTAATGTATTCTTTATTTGTATTTTACAAGATTCCCTGATGGCCAGCGCAGAGAGAAACAGAGGGGAAAGGGAAGAGGAGGCGTGTCCAACTTTACACACAGTAGAAACCAGTGGTGGGACAAGAAGGGGTGCAGTGCCTGGATTTGTCCATAGGGAGGAGCACTTTGTGTCAGATCAACCCAGTCAGAGTGGAAATAAGAGACAGTGAGAGGAAGGAGGGGAGCGGAGGGCCGAGGGCTCGGGGAGTAGGCGGAGCAGCATGTGCACACTGTCAGTTTGTAGATCTGTTGGGTTGTCATCAGTTGGTCAGCTGGTTTGTTTGCTTGCTGGATTGATGAGTGTTTGTGACCTTCTCATCCTCTTCCCCTCGTCCCTCCTGGGCTGAAGTGAGCAATCGGCTGAAAAAGTTCTGACTGGCCCGAGTCGCTCCAGACAGACGGTTCCTCCCTCTCTGAGGGGAAGACAGAAGCAGGCGTAAGACTTCACAGCAACATTCACAGGAACCGAAGTGCTCTGAAGAAAGAGGCTGATGTCACACTTGTCTTATCGTAGGGTTACTGTAAACCTGGGGGAGTGGTTCAGATTTAAACAACCATAACAACAAACAGGTTTTCACCGTGTCTAACGTTACTTCAGCGTGTTTTTAATTGTGTGTAGGGGCTGACCTTATGTTAGCTTCTTGGCTTTGTTGTAGAGCGAGTCGACCACTTTGCTCATGTTCTGGATGGTCTCCAGGGCCGCCTCATATGTCTTATCCACCACTGGCTCTTCAAAGACTATCAGCACACCTTCGCCTTGGTCCAAAATACCTAAAAGCCAGGCGACGAGGGAAAATAGTTCAAAACAACGAGAGGGCTGCTGTCTCGTCATATCTGGTAGAAAAGACGTTATCTATCCATCTCTCTTCTCTGATGGTTCTGTGGATGTATTCTGCATTTAGTGCATTTAAGAAAAAATGTTTTTAACCATAACTGCACAAACAAAGTGCAGCAAAACACCTGAAAACCAGTCAAAAAACTGAAACAGTTGGTTTAGCATGAGTGCAGGCCTGGTGCATCTGCAGGAGAGAACCACAAACCACTAATATTTACTAAAGGGAAATGTTTTGCTCTCTTCATCTGGTGTTCACATGTCTAAAAACGTTTATTTATAAGAACTGTGGGGTCATACCATGAAACTTCTTATCCAGTATCATCTGGGATAATTTCCTCTCCACGTCTCCCTGCAAAACACACACAGACCCAATAACACTATGAGTCCATTTCACCATGGCAACGTCAAAGAAAGACTGAAAGGAACAAAGTGAGCAAGAACTTACCTTCGAGAGTTTGATGAGGGAGGAAATGTGTGCTATCTGTTGGAGAACAAGCAACCATCAAAGACACGAACACTACAAGTACATCAATAAATAAACCAAGCAGCCAGTGTCCGTTTTCAGTTTTACTTCATGAACCTTTATCATACAGGTGAGTACATGTCCGAGCTGGGGCTGAGGAGGATTACCTGGACCCTGGAGAATGGCTCGATCACCCTGATGAGGTTCTGCTCCAGCAGGTTGTCGTACAGCTTGGTCAGATGGGTGCTGATGATGGGATCATCCCTCAGCTCTGCTTTGTACTCTGTTAGAGCCTTGGGGACGGAGAACAGGACATAGTCAAGAGGGAGAGGAGACATCCGAGAGAAGAGAACGTGCTTCGCTGACGTTGGTTTAACATCAACCTCAACACACCAACCTTCTCGAAGTCTGCGAGCGACCGGTTCTTGCTGGCCAGCGCCACACATTTCAGAGAGTCTGTCTGTAGAAGAACAACATGGACAGGACACGGAGACCTTGATCAACTTGAAATAAATTGCTAAGCTCCATCCCATAGTTACTTTTTCTGTGCTGAAATCTTATGCAATTTCAACTAGGGCTGCAACTATCCAGCTGGGAATCCAGCATTCTGTCGATTCTTTCTGTGTCGGGGACAATTAATAAATGAATGAATAATTAATAAAGATAGCGCCTGTAACCTCTGCAGAAATGCACGAAACCTCTCGCTGCATAAATTTTCACACGGATCCTTTTACGCGACATTTCCAAACGCACAAACAATTCTGCAAACAGAATTCTGCTGACGGTAGAAATATGATGTAAAGAAAAATGCACAAAAAACATAGAAGTAGGTGGTTTTGTTTGTTTAATATCAGCTGTACAGTTTAAATATGAAGCACGTGCGTGTGTGTTACGTTACGTTTTTTATAATCGAGTTATTCGAATAATTAGAGGAGTCGTTGCAGCCGTAATTTCAAGTAACAACGGCAAAACTATTGTTATTTTTAAACAGAGGGTGTGATATCCGACAAAAGCAGAGAAGTGCATATGACTAGGAAAGAAGACATAAGGTACCTGTCTGCCAGCGTAGCGCAGAGCTAGCTTGCCACCAATGAGGGCCTGAACATCCTCTGGCCTGAACAGAAACAGAATACATGAAGGTGCATTCTGACCTGCTTACATGTGCATATGACACAAACAAAGTCAGAGTGCAGACAGTAATCAAACTCACGCGTTGAGCATGATTTTGCAGAGCAGCATGTATTTGAGCGCTGTGATGGCTCGGGGGTTGTCAATGGAATCGTAGCCCTCAAATGCCTCATAAAAGTAAGAGTAAGCCGTCTTCCAGTCTTTCTCCTCTGCTGCATGAATGATCCCTGGCAACAGCCAAACACAGACACCAATATCAGCGTAGCTGCACTGAGCAAACAAATGAAACGTCAGCGCCTCGTATGCTCTGGTTTGTCAGTTGGGTAAGTTTAGCACACCTGACTGCATATCTAAAGCTGCTTGTAGTTTGGGTGGACAGTAGATGGCGTTGGCGGTTGTCCTGGCAGAGGTAAGGGCTGCGCGGGCCTTGGGCAAGTTACTGAGCGCATGGTACGTCTTGCTCTCCAGCAGCTGGACCTCAACGAGGAGTGCCTTGTCGTCCATCTTCTTCAGCTCCTGCAGCAACTGGGAGCCTGGAGGATGTAAAAATATGGGAGTCAACACAACACTTAAAAAATGCACAATTATTATAAGAGGATTTCTGGTGCTCCCACAAAAAAAATATAAATTCTAAGAAACTGCACACTCACCGAGTTGTAATGCTTCCTTGTAGCACTTTGTGTCAAAATACAGCGAGATGAGACGAGCCTGAGGAGACAGGAGAACAATGTATGTGAATGTCTTATTTACCTGCAGATTTATAAAAAAGGGCATCAACCACTGTTTGCAGACTGAAGAAACCCACATTTTAACAATACCCACCCAGCCCCCATCAGGCCAGTTAGCTTGCTAAACATAAATATCATGTTATCTGTGACTTTTAACCCACTTAGTCACAGATAACTACACTGGACAAGTGTATGCTAAAGAATCTCATTAGAACTGAAAAACTAGTGTTTTTATCCAATAATGTCTGCCTCACCTCTAGTGCCTGTCTGAGGAAGGTCCTTTTTTCAGCCTTGGCCCACTCTATGCACTCCAGGCAGAGCTCTACCTCCTGACCCGTGGCAGCCTCCATGTCCAGAAACATGTCCAGCAGGGAGCGGACCAGCCGGGCTGCCTTGGCCTTGGAGATGGAGTTGAGAAAAGGGCGCACATATTTCAGCAGGCCCCCAAGCTCTGAGAAGATGTTAAAGAAAGAAGAGATGAATATTTACAAACTCAAAATAAGTAAGCTCAGGAGCAACTGACCAGTAAATGTAAATCTGTTATTGGAGCATCAGCTTTTTCAAAAGTGTAAAACTCTGAAGACAAAAATGGGAAATGACAGACTACTTATTCCAAAATCCATTAAAAAAAACAAAAAACTACAGTCCCGTACATTATGACTACTTCCTAATCCAGCTAAAAGGCAAAGAAAACTTTTGGTTTACTTTTTAAAATAAACCTTTTTGTAGCTTTTCCATAAGTATATGCATAAATCTGCTTCAATATAGCACTAGGTAAACTCTTGGTCTCAGTTTCAGTTGTAATAGCATGGCAAAATAACGTTTTCTTTCTTACCATCATCAACTTCAAAGCACAGCCCAAGATCTGCTAATAGGACAACTACTCATCCAGAAATCGACCCATGCCAAAATTAATTTAAATAAGTGTTGAGGGATGCAGAGAGTACAGCTCGGTGTAGCTTCATGTTCTGGTTACCTGCAGCCTGCCCTGTCTTGGCCAGCAGTCCGCCCAGCTCCAGGATGCTCTGCTCCTTAACACGCACCGCCTCCTCATCGCTTTCCTGGATGTCCCGCTTCACTACAACACACATACACACACACACACACAGATGATGTCATGTTATCTGTCCTGGCATGAATCACAGCGACACACAAACTGTTTTAATGCTGATGTTACACTCATTTCTTCGCTCTCCAGAGAACAACATTAGGTCAACTTGAATCACTCATAGGCTGACTGACTGGCAAGCAGCCAGAAAGGAAGCTGAGAAATACCGAAACTACTTAATTGAATAATAAACGATAATGACAGTTCCGTATCTGAGCTTTAACAACCAACACAAAGCACTAAATGATAACGCTAAATAAGCACACGCTAAAACCCCTATGGCAGAGCTAGTGCTAAAAGAGTTAACGCAGTTTCACAATAATTTCCTTATTGGCCAGAGTCCTGACAAAACGAGTAGCAGCTAACTAGCAGCTAACAACGCAGGCTTCATGCTAACGTTAGCTAGTCAGCTGTCAAATGAATGAGTCGGGGAAGCTAACGACTCTGTAACTGCGAAGCCAGCCGGTATGCTGCTAGCCGGCTAGCCCAGTGCTGCTGACTCACTGTGCAAGCAGGAGGAACAAGAGGCGGTCAGCTAACAGCTAGCTAACACATCCTAGCCGCTAGCTGGCTAACAGCAAGACTGGGCTAACTCAATTGTCTCATCTACGGTAGATGACACCTATAAGCCCAACGCCTGTGCGTGTTATTTTCCTTCTAGTGCCACACTGCGTCGCTCAGCTTTACCTATTGAATGCAAGATATCGATAGAGGCATTCCGGTCTGTTCCAAGAAGAGACTGTGCTCTCTGAAACTCAGCCACTGCCGCGGCTGCCATCTTTCCTCTGCCTCCGCTGCACTCTGCTGCACCGTTTTCCGGTCAGGTCGGTCACACGCGCGCCCCCTACAGGCACTCTACAAATATGAGCTCCTAAAGATTAGTTTAGCACAAATGTGATTAGAAATGCTGCATACATTTTCATTTCCACGTTAGTTATTTTGTCATCAACAACACATTATACCTAGATAGGTAAATGCCTGAATCAGGGGTTTGAAACTCTTTTAACTGCGGGCCACATCACCATTGTAATTGTGAATTCAATAAGGAAAGTAGGCAACTACACGGAGCAACAAACAGAAAAATGTTGCACCCGGAAGGATGCTCACATATGGTAAAGGATCTGCACATATATAGCACTTTTTCTTTTTTCTAGACCGCTTTTCAAAGCACATTAAACATTTCTCATTTTTCACACTGTTCTACCTCCTGACCCACAGCCGCCCCACTCGTAAGCAGATCTTTTAAAGAAAGCTTTTGCAAATCTTTGAGTCGATTCGTGAGAGAGTACAGACACTGGATAGAGCAGATCGCCTTTTTGTCTTGACAGGGAAGCGTTGCGCTGTATCCTGCTCTAGTTTTGCTCCAGTGCACTCAACACAAATGTCACATACGAAGCTGTAATTTCAGAATCAGAATCAGAATCAGATTTATTCGCCAGGTATGTTGCACATACAAGGAATTTGCTTTGGTCTTTTGAAGCTTCTTTATATTACTTTACTTTACTTTGCTTGGCAGACGCTTTTATCCAAAGCGACTTACAAGGAGCTAGCGCTGCGTGTCTGGCTCAGAGACACACCTGGTAGGCGATAGATTAGGAGCCAGACGGGGTTCAAACCCACAACCTTCTGCATCCCAGTCTGACGCTTACCCCATTCAGCTACTAGGCCAACTAGTAGGCCAACTCTAGGACAGAACAGATAGAAAAACAATACAATAAATTAAAGACAAATTACAGACAAATTGTTACAAGACAGAAAGACAAGACAGTGTGTGTGTGTGTGTGCGTGTGCTGAGTTTAGTGCAGTTTGTGTCATATAGCAGCAGCTGTCAGTTGTTTTTAACAGATATTGCCTGGGGAAATAAACTGTTCTTGTGTCTGGTGGTCTTAGCAAACATTGCTCTGAAGCGTTTGCCAGAGGGGAGAAGCTGGAAGAGGTTGTGTCCGGGGTGTGAAGGGTCTGTGGTGATTTTCTCTGCACGCTTTCTGACCCTTGAGGTG
>JAUMHJ010000027.1:2388561-2406441 GCA_032361105.1 Microctenopoma lineatum
GTAAAGTGCCCTGAAATGACTTTCGTTGTGATTTGGCGCTATACAAATAAAGATGAATTGAATTGAATTGAATTGTTCTTTGTAATGGCATTCTGTCATAACATTTTACAACAAGTAAAATACACACTATTTGTTTATGAATTATCAGACTAACAGAGCATGTGCAGAATAAATTTTGCTTTTTTATGTTGACCTTAAAATAATCTGCAAAGCTCTGTCAAAAAGAATAGAGAAGATTACGCCTCTAATAATTCATCCTGATCAAACTGGTTTCATCAAAGGTCAGCACTCCTCCACCAATAGACGTAGATTACTTCACTTGATCAACTACTCATACGATAAAAATCTTCAAATTAGAATATTGTCTCTAGATGCAGGAAAAAGGCTTCTGATAAAGTTAACTGGAATTTTATATTTGCAGCTTTACAAAAACTGATTTCAGAGACTTTCCTAAACAGGTTATTATACCGTTCTCCGACAGCATGTGTCAGGACAAATGACCAAACATCCTCCAGCTTCTGTCTGAAGAGGGCACCAGGCAGGGATGCCCTCTCATTGTTTGCAGTGTTTATTGAATCACTAGCAGCAGCTATTAGACAGGCTATAGTGATTTAAGGCATTAAAAGGAAGAATGTGTGTCACTTTTCTCCAGGATTCACAAGCCACGATCTCTAAATTAACTTTGGAGCAACAGTACACACTTTGAGCCTTAAAACAAGGTTTTTGTTCGTGAGGTTTGGTGACAAACCAGTTAAGGCACAAACCGTAATGTTGTTCTGCTCTTTCTGTAATCAATGTCAAATAATAGCACTTAGTTCACTATGTGTTCAGAACATACAGGTGGATCAAAATGCTGCTGCTCTCTCATCTTTGTAGTACACGTATAAAATAGAAAGACTCAGTAGAACACAAATGACTAGCAAGAGATGCAAGAAACGGCAGTAACAGCGATGAAAGTGAGGAGGTGCATCTAGAGAATAATGGAAGTTTATTTTATCATATTTTATTGTCAAATATGTTTCCAGGGAGAAAGAGCGAATTATGCTGAAAAATAATAAATACACCAAAACTAGCAGGCAGTGTACAACACATCCCAAAAAACAACCTCTTTATATTAAAATAGACTTTATTTCAACAAAAACATACATATATTACAAGTTAAATCGCTCAAGTCAGGATAATCGCATCTGCTTTCACAGAACAACGGACAGGTAGTCACAAACCTGAAACAGAGAAGTCAGCAATAAGCTTGTGATAGTAAAAATATATCTCATGAGAACAAAAGACAGTTGTGCTAGTATCAATTTCATACACAACTTAAAGTTAATCCCTGTGTTTCACAGAAATTACCCAGCGCAGAACTTTTTGTGTGAATCAACAGGAATAATTAGTAATAGAGCACCGTATACAAATAAAATTTACTTTGAATTGCCAGTCGCTGTTCAGTACCTTGCAGCTTATCATCAGGTTCGGTGAACTGTCTGCGTTTGGCGCTAGCGAGAAAACCGGATTGTGGAGACAGTCCTCCATGTGCTCCGACACCCTGGACTCCAGAAGCCCCCGCAGGACGTTGGGCGTAACATTTTGTTTCTACAGACATTTTAACACAAGCCGTTAACTGAACTCTGAGCTTCATTTAAAGGCTTAAACCCACTAAATGACTTAGCTGCAACTAGAATTGAATATGTCATTTATTATTGCAGAGTTCCTGTTCACAGCGTATCACGGGAAATACGGAGAACCGTCCGATCACCGACTCTGACACAAGAATCAGTAAATGCAGTAGATGACGGTACAGTGCAAGTGACACTGCATGAAAACATGTGAACAGTATGTATACCAAGCATAAAAATAGGAAATCACAGCTTTGGCATCATGACTATGATTTTTAATAATAAGTAATATTTAACATACAAACCTTAGTGTTAATGTATAGTCCACAGATGCAGGAGATGAAGTAACTGTTGATGTTTAAATTGTTCCTACGAGACACAAGAAGCACGTTCAAGTTGAACAACTGCACCTTACACCTGTCATCATTTGTGTGTATCACACACTTCCTGCTGCTGACGTTACGTGTTTGTGGTATCACAGAACAGATTTGCATTTCATCCACATGCATAAATCTGTGCGTCAAAACGGGCATTTCTTTGACTCACGTGTGACAGATGGGACAGATGACGTGCATCTCGTCCATGCCTTCCACGACTGACGAGATGTACTGCTGCTCAAACTGCAGGTTCCGTTCATACTCTTCAATGATGGACGTTTCTGATGTGAAAAGCAAACGCACAGCTTTAATATGAGCTCAAAACAACAAGCTCACATTCTGATTTCACACACAGAATCTTACCGTGAGACATCAGCTCCTGCTGGATTTCTTCAAGAACTGCCAGTTCATCATATTCCTTCATGACACTGAACATCTGTTTATGGAACAAGGGAGACACCTCCCACCAATTATCCAACTATAAAACTGATTTGCACTCAGCCAGTCATCGCTGAATTTGATTCATAAGCTCTTGATTTAAAGGGCAACTTATTATCTAACTAGTTATCAGCTTGCTTCCTGTTGTTACATGTTGTGGAGTCCGTGTATATGAATGACATTAGGCTTCCCTTTGTCTTGTCGGCTTGCTTTTTCAGTTCACATTATATCATCATGTCTATGTAGACTATCCATACGTCGCAAGGGCAGCAAGTTAGAAACATGTTGGGTCACTCTTTAATGAAAATAAATACTTTTTGGACTAGCTGGCCTTCAGAGGGACCTGGCCTGGCTAAAAGGTAACACAGAGAACCAGAGAAAGATTCCCGGGGAGCTGCAGAAAGGCCAAGAGACAGGGAGAGACCGACCTGCGACATGCCGGCAGGCCCCCACAGAGAGGGCAGTCTCCTGTCCTCAGACTGCAGGGCGGTCCACTCCTCCTCCATGACCTCCTGAACGATGATGGAGGCCCCGGAGCCGCTGCGCTGCTGGTTCTCTCCCGTCTGGCGATACCTGTCCAGCAGCCTGGAGCGGCTGTTCTTCAGCCTGTCCACGCAGCGCTGTCAAAGACACCAGCAATACAGAGAAAACACAGTATTACCCTCACAACAAACAGATATCAGCGGGGTCATTACATGCTAACGCTAGCTAGCTATAACAACCATTGACATTTTGATGGACACCTTGCGATACGTTTCTTTCCATGGTGGCGTGGTTCCTTTATAGAGTGAACGGTGTCTGTGCAGCGCATCCATCGGTACTAGTCCAAACAAACTAGCTAAAACGGGGAAAGACTAGACGATAACAAACCATTTCAGTTTTAACCCCGCTGCCCGGAAGTTAATATAAGTTCCGGCGAGTTGCATCATGGGTTATGTAGTTCTGCTTTACGGCAGTAGGCTCTGCAGCTAGGATTTAAAGAAAGAAAGCTACACAGTCCACACCCTAAAAAAATGTAAAGAAATACAAATATATAGTTCTAACCTGTTTTGTGTATGTTGTATTACTCTGCAATTTGTTTAATCTTATCTTATCTTATTTGATCCAATAACCAGAAAAAAATATTCAAAAAATACTAGAAAGTTTTTTGTGTGGGTTGTTGAAAAAGTCACATATTGTTTTAAATATAGAATATAATATATATATATATAATATATATAAAATTATTGGATTTTTTACAAGTGACGCACAGCTGTTATAAAATTATTCTGACACATACATAAAGCTTAGCTGATAAAAGCTGGACTTAGGAAGACCATCATTAGAGTACAAAAACTGCCTTTTAACGGTGATGCCAAACCAGTTCATAATTATTTTCCAGCATTTACTTAATTAAAAATACACTAGTTTGCCAATACACTGGTTTAATAAATGCTTCTTTACTATAGGTTAGTAAAATATAAATGTACTAAGTCATGCAGAAAATGTCTCCTGACATTCATCTCAAACAAAGGGAATATAAAAAGTGTAAACATCTCTGTGAAAATGTTAAAGTTTTTCTGATGTAGAAGAATGACTCCAAAACAAAGGCAAGGCAATTTAAAAACACAGATTGTATCAGCAGGACACATGCTGAATTGACAATATTTGCCAGCTCTTCCTTTGGGAGTTTGGGCATCTCCTGGCCACAGCTTTTTTCACATCCATCCATCCATCCATCCATTATATTCCACTTATCTGCAGTCTGGTCACGGGGGGGTGCTGGAGCCTATCCCAGCTGTCTTCGGGCTAGAGGTGGGGTACCATCTCTCGTACCAGATTGCAAACATAAATATCTTTCTGGTGAAACTATTCATTTGTCTAAAGATTTTGGGCTGGTTTTTGGAACTGTTCATATTTCCTGCCACTGCGTAAAAATTTTGCATCCTAACATAGATGAGACACTTGTTTATGAGGTGTCACAAACTTAACGTCTGGTAACGTCTGCTGGAGTTTACTTTTACTACACTGCAGATAAGAGGGAAATACTCTGTATACATGTAGATTATTAGGGAGTTTTTCCTCTCCACTGTTGCCTCAGTGCCTTTCTTCATTTTTTGTATATATTTATATCTTTTGTAAGGTCTTAAACCTTACACTGTAAAGTGCCCTGAGACGACTTATTTTGTAGATTTGTGCTATATAAATAAAGTTAAATTGAATTTGGATTATGAATAGAGTTATATTAATGTAATGGCATATCCACAAAATGAGAGTTGTGACATTTTCACTGATTATTAGAACTTGTCTTTGTCATAATTTCCCACTTGTTTTTAGACAAATGCAGACATGCGCTTCTCTACTTCTCTATTTCCCAATGGAGTACGTATTAATGAAATTATAAACTAGAAAAGACTTGAGCAAAGAACTTGAAATGGTGTATTTATTCAGACAAATGCTTGCCCTTTCACTCCTACCAGTCCTGGTTTATAAATGTTGCAGTAAAGTGAAAAGTTGATCTGACTAACAAAACAAAAAACCCTACTTTAGAAGCGTTGATTGGATGAAAGATAATGCCTGTCCCCAACGACGAGAGGATAAAGCATAAACGCTCACGGATTGTCTGAACAGCAAATGATCCGTTTTATTAAGCGCCCACAGTGTTGGCGGGGCTCGGCCTACTCAGGCGCATTCACAGACCCGTCGTGGTCCTCCCACGTGGCCAGATCCGGGCCAGCCTCTCGTGCCTACAGAAGCAGCTTCTGACACATCTGCTCGTCTGGTTCAGCACCTCGGAGAGCGAACTCTCTCATAGGCTGGAGCCCCGCCGGCGGCCAATGGCTTCAGCGGCGCGGCTGCGACAGCGACGAGCAGCAGCAGCATCCCGGCGGCAGCCAATCAGAGCGCGCCGTTTCTCTCCCGCATCCAACCCGAATAACTGCAGATGCCCGCATCGAAGCAGCGGGTTTGCATAGCTGAGGGTATAATCTGACATCTATTTTTGGATTGCATAGTGGCCATTGTTTTCGGTGTTCTCCGGCACTGTGTTGACTAAGGTGTTCAGAAGGTTTCCTAGGTTTGTCCGAGCTGTGCGTGTGCGCGCGCGTGCACTGTAGCGGGACATAATAACCGCGACCGTATAGATTTTCACTTCTCAATGGAAGACATCTTCTCAGTCGCTGCGAGCGAACGAGTCAACCACACTTCACATCTGCTTGGCGAAAATATTCCCATCAACCAGCGACGGACTTTTTGTAAATGAAGATTTGAAATAGGGGGCAGCAGCACAGCGGGTAGACACAGCGGGTATTATCAGGGACCGATCCGTCTTCACGCCCTGGACCCCGGCAGATTGTGTTGGCGGTGTGAAAACCGAGCAGAGCGGGCAGAGAGCGTTTGCGCATTTTGGCCGCTTTTGCTCAGCAGCAAGGGGGTCAAGGTGCGATATATGGATTTCAGAAGAAGATTCGCATAATTAGAAGGTAGGAACACACAGACATTTGTTTTCCCGCATGCGACGCGAAACATTTGTTCAGCTCTGCAAATGATACAAACATGAATAATAATAATGAGGCCAAAAGGTCCAACATCCACAGCCAGCGAAAGCGCGCGTGTGTGCGCGCTTCGTTCTCACATTTAGATCCTTTGTGCTGCTCAATGGCTCAGTAAAGAGAACAGCTTTAGGTTTCTTCTGTTTGTGGGAGCGCAGGCCTGCCAGCTGATGTTTCTGTAACTGGTGTGTTGGTGGAGGCGGAGGGGGGGTGATTTTCAAGGCTTCCATTTTGAGGCTAAGATGGATGCTTGCGCACATTTCTTTCTCGTGCCTATGTGGATTTATCTTATATAACAGAGTGTGAGCGGATCCCTTCCACAGCTTCTGCTTCACTTCCCCAAGGGGATCAATAAAGTATGTCATTTTAGATGTTAGTCGAAAGAATTAATTATAGACATGATGGCTCGACTGGAGATAAAAAAAGAAATTACATTTTTAATGAATGAATTACAGTATAATAAACGTCAGACTGGTTTATGTGGTCACTCAGATAACAAGCTGTGGTTTAAATGACTAATGTGAAGGAATGCCAGCTATTCTGCCATAATTTACAAGAAATTAACAATGTATATAATTTGCTATTGCTCTATTAAGATATATGTGTTAACAATTCATTATAAATATTTTAAAATGTATTTTAAATTTCACAGATTAGCCTGATTTTAGAAACTTCTGTATTTTTCATTCATCAAGAGTTAGGTTTTCTATCTAAGTTCATTTTAAACCTTAGTAACAAGTAACAAGTAATATTTTTCAAAAATTACTTTAGTTAACTCAAGGTCCACTCTTCAGCTTTTTGTGAAGCTTTCACTCACGTTTCATGTTCCTCCTCGGGGGAAGCTCTAACTCAGCTCAGTTGTCATGGTAGCTAGAGGCACAGTGATATCACCATGGAAACATCTTTTGTGGATTTAGTCTATAGTGTGATTATAGGATGAAGAAAAATGTGAGATGTGTTTTAAGGTTGAACAGAAAGCAAGTAAGTGGACCTTGATAGGTTTTGTCCTCATTCCTTTGTCCCGTTACAAACACCAGCACGAGGACTCATTCACTGACCTTGGAAGATTCAGGGATAGTGATTAGCTTTTTCTGGAACCTTCACCTACATCTCACAATATTCTTAATGGGACCGAATTAGTTCAGTTGTTGTTCAGTTGGTATGATTGTGATGTAGAAGGAGTGAGTGAAACTTAGTCATAAGAACAGTGAAAATGCCGCTGAGAGTTCATTCTCAGCCTGGGAATCAGTGGCTTAACACCCTTTAGACTACTCAAGTTTCAGAGCTTCTTCCTGGAACTTTAACCCCTTATCTTACCTTCCTCATTTGAGTTTGCTCAGTTGTCAAGGTAACAGCATCACCATCCGTCGAGGTAGACACTGAAATTAGCTTGAAAAATCAGAAACGGCTTGCTGGTGGATCTTGAGTAAAGAAATAAAAAAATCACGATGTCATCTTTAATAAACTACGCTTTTATAGATTTTGGTTGTAACATAACTAATAGAACGTGATATCACCTAAACCTGTTGTGCCTGTTACTACTTCCTGATCTTTCCTCACAGGTTCAACTTTCTCCAGGAGTTCTTTGTGTAAACCGGTCAAAGAGCCTTTTCATCACTGCTAACCCTTGCTAGGCAACATGGGTACGGTGTTGTCACTGTCTCCCAGCTACCGCAAGGCAGCACTTTTTGAGGATGGTCCAGCTACTGTGGGCCACTACACGGCAGTTCAGAACAGCAAAAATGCCAAGGATGCTGCCACAGCAGCTGCAAAGTCCCTTAAACGGCCTTCCATCATTAATGTATTACCATGGAAACGAATTGTGGCTGTATCGGCAAAGAGGAAGGGCTCAAAGAAGCTGCAGTCAGATGGTGGGGATGTTGGGAAGGGGAGCTCCCCAGAGGGTCATACCAACGTGACATCCAACACAGCTTCAGATAGTGTAAAGCTGAAGAAGTCTCAGTCCTGTGCTAACCTTTCGTCTTACTCATCAAGTCAGGACCCCTCAGCTACCACTACCACTACCTCGTCCCACCTGCCCACCTCCAGGACCCTGGTTAACGTAGCTACTGTCACTGCCAAAAAGAATTCTCTCACTGGCTCTGGGATCCAATCGTCTACTGCCGCAGGCACACCAAAACGAGTAATTGTCCAGGTAATCAGAACGTCTTTTTTCTTACTACAGAAAGTGTATCTGTAGAAACGTTAGTAAAGCACTATATGATATATTACTCATTGAATTCATGTCACTCCTTCCCCAAAACCTCTTTCTTTTTGTCCCTTATTTGTCTTTCTTTCTTTTTTGTTGCTCTGTTCTCTCTTTCAACCCAGGCCTCCACCAGTGAGCTAATGCGCAGTTTGGGTGAGTTCCTCTGCCGTCGGTGTTACAGACTAAAGCGCCTATCCCCGACGGATCCTGTGCTGTGGTTGCGCAGCGTAGACCGCTCCCTTCTCCTCCAGGGGTGGCAGGATCAGGGCTTCATCACTCCAGCCAACGTGGTCTTCCTCTACATGCTGTGCCGTGACGTGGTCTCAGCCGAGGTTGCCTCAGAGCGTGAGCTTCAGGCCTCACTCCTCACCTGCCTCTATCTGTCCTACTCCTACATGGGCAACGAGATCTCCTACCCACTGAAGCCCTTCTTGGTCGAGGCAGAGAAGGAAGCCTTCTGGGACCGCTGCCTGGAGATCATCAACCGCATGAGTGGCAAGATGCTGCAGATCAACACCGATCCACACTTCTTCACCCAGGTGTTTGCTGACCTGAAAAATGAAAGCAAGAAAGAAGAGGAGAAGACCAAACTCCTCATTGGTCTTGACCGATAAGCAGGAGATGGAGGGTGGGGGGAGGGGTGGATAGAAGAATTCACGAGGTGAATTGTCTGAGGACAGGCGGACTAATGTAATGCAGTGTAGTGCTATGTTGGAGCAGTACTGTTGTCTGGCGTCTCTAGTGGTTTATGATTAACCGAATTCCTTTTTAGCAACTCAGAACGAAGATCTTCAGGTTTTAGTTGGGTTATTAGCCAACACCCAAATACTGACTGGTTTTTGACAGGGTCAGGAACTAAACTGGGGGGTTTTGTCTGAAGGCAGCAGTATGGCCTAGTGAGACAATTTACCGCAACAAACAGATCGAATCAGAGATGTTGTGCTGATGTGGTGCTGGCTACTTTAGTTAACATGATTCAGTTTGATCAGAATCTCACACTGAAAGGCTTTCGGTTGCTCAGCTCAGGATGTCACAGTAACAAGCTTTAAATCAGAGATATGATCTTTAGCTTTTCAAAAGCAATGTAACTAACAACACAGACAAGCTAAGCTATATGTTCTCAAGCAGCAGAGTCCATGATGTGACATTAACAGGATGGAAAAAAGCGATATCTATCATTTTTATCTTTTGCCTCTGGCCCAGGGACACGCATCTGTCTGACCTGTATCTTGTTTCAGTGACATACAAATTGATATCTGATATTCCCACTGGAGTATCTTCTGTCTTTTGGTAAAATATGAATGAGGTTAGAAACGCCAGACAACAGAGATTTATGTACTTAAGGATGAATATTATAACTCTAAAGATAGAAGTTATTGTGTGATAGCACCCAGGCATATTCACTATAGAGAAATGTCAGGGTAATGAAAACATGAACCACATTGCATGAGGTCACTTCATATGTCTGTGCACATGACCACCTGCTTATTGCCAACTCCACTTTACCTTATTCCTGTTATCCTGCCCAAGCTTATTGCACTCGCCAACACTGGCTGTGAGGTCCACTGTTGAATCTTAAAGAGCATTAACTAATATTACGACATGGCTGTGCTAGAATAAAACACAGCGCACAGAGACTGTGAAATTTGAATCCTCATTAGGAGTAACTTACAAAGGTGGATTCATTCAGCCAAATATAACATAAAGTACTGTATTTTAAAGAATATTTGAGTTCATTGAGTCAAATGTGCTATGAGTTGGAAGATAAGTTATTAGTTTTAGCATGAAATGCTAATCCTAGCAGCACAGATCATTAAACAAGCTGTTTACATTTCCAAAAACATGGGAAAATGCAATATTAACCCTTTTAGGGCATATCTTACACAAGGAATTATGTTGTTCTTGCACTTTCTCCTGCAGTCCATATTAGCGCTGTCCTGAACTTAGCAAGAAAAGCAAGGACGTAAGAAAGAAACAAACAAAGAAGAAAAGAAAGAACGCATACGTGTGGTGTATTTCACACCGTATGAATGATTGAGCTGGGTTGAGTGAATGATATGATCTGCCTCAAGCAATGGCTGTGAACATCTGAATTAGATAGGATTATTATATACCAGACGTGAGGGCACATGCTACAAGTCTAGATATGACCTTTCTTCCTAAACAGCTTTGGGGTCGCTGCTGCCATTTCCCAGAGGGAATGCTGATTGAAGTGTCACTCCCACCCAGATTCTCTCTGCTCCAATCTGGTCTGAACTAGCCCTGTCCCATCTGGTGTGGTCCAGTCCAGTTGTCCCATATGTAGAGACTCTACGACCTGACTGCTTACTTATTCATGGAGTTGTTTGACATGCATGTGTGCTTCTATAGGTTTCCTAGCATGCTGCTTTGTGTTGGGCACACCACATCACAGGTTACTGAAAGAGAGACTGAGCGGTCAACACACTGGACTGCTGAAAACTAGGCTCAGTAATGTGACATCCACTCAGCACAAGGACTCTCCAATGGAAGAACTATTTGAAAGGTTGGCTTTGTCCAGGCCTGTGCTGCACATATATTGATTAAAAACAAGTCCAGGCTTTGGTACTGGATTGGGATTTCCTCTATCTTTGGTTCTGTGGTGTTCAAGGGTGAAGACTATGTAGTTTCTCCTTTCAAAGCTTTGTACATTCAGAATAAACTCAAAAATTCATGCAAGAATTTATTAAATGGGTACTCCAGCAATTTAGCATTGCATTCCCCACTGGTGTGTTTATGCAGGCAGTAACTGGCCTCGGGTCAATGTATAGTTCACGGGTCTGTTATGTTGATCAGGTAGTTTCCATCTACTGTTCTGGCAGGGAACTTTTTTCTCAAGTCATTCTGATTGCTTCTGTATCAGCAACTTATATTAAGTAAAGTAACAGCTTTATCCACTGTTGTTTGGAAACCTCTCTGGGGGTAAATTATTACGACTGGCTTTTTCTCTGGCTGTCACTGAACACAATACTTGTGGTTTATTTATTATGTGGAACGCTGTTGTACCTGAACACTGTCAATACTTAAAACAAATCTGTTGACGCCAGGGCAGCTTTCCAGTGTTGCAGTTCTGTTTGTGCTGGGTTTTTTGGTCTTTCCATTGGGATTGAACTTTACACACACACTTTTTAAAGCTTCCCCAGAGTATAAGAAAATATTATACAGCTGTAAATACTGCTTGTGACCTGACCTCCATGTGTTAAATTGGTGGAGTATCCCTTTAAGAAAAGTTGTATGACACTGGCAACTGGAACGTTTTGCTTTTTTTGACAAAAGGCGAAACAGATGCTCCACATGGTCCATTTGGAGACATCCTTTTGTTTGATGATGTCACATCACCAAGTCTGCAGCCGATAAACTGTTTTTAGAGTATCTCTGCTTTCTTGTGCCATATCATCATTATTTCATACAAAAAAAAAACGGACAAAAGGATAAGACACATGAGCCAACTCAGAATCATAAACTGCTGTACAAGGAAGACTGTAAAGGAATTTAATGAATATGCTGTTTTCAAAGTGTTGCTACATTGTGAGGACAAGACCAGCAGATGCAGACCAGCCGGGAGGGGCTGTTTCCATAAGACAAGACAAGAATGGGCAAATGCTTTTGAGTTGAATACACAGTGGTGTTTTATGTGTTATTTTGTAAAATGTAAGTCAAAAGTCAAAGCATCCCAAGCTGGAGCGTTCAATATTCTGTTGTTGAATTTTCAGTTTTTGACAAATGATATTTGACCTACTCACTCATATAATAACAACACTGAAATAACAGTTCCCTGGATTTTAAACAAACGATAAATCCACGCCTGTATCCGGTAACGGTGTAACCATGATACATTTTAACTCTGGTTGTGTTTTGTGTTCAGGTAATAACCATCTCGGCTGCAGTAGCTTCCATGCTGTAAAACAAATGTAGCCTCAATCCAGAATCAGATCTCATGAGCCAAATATGCATATGGAGAATGAATCCGTAGCAAACAAGCTTGTTTACACATCCTTCATACTGTGTATTTCTGATGAGTTGAACAGTAGACAAGTAGCATTTCCTTTTTTTCATAATTTGTTGTATTTAAGGATCAAAACTGTAGTTTGGTTGAAATCTCTAGTACTTCACAGGTTTAAAGGGGACAGCGTACATGTTACAGTTACAGTACATAATAAACAGAAATTTGTGTTCTTTTAAAAAAAATAATTAGAATATAACCAAAATTTAGTGGATAAATTATGGATTTTTATGTTCAATTTATTAATTGTGTGCCGTTGTGGTTGCTTTGTGGAAAATTTGAGATTTAATTAGCTGTTTGCTAAGCCAGGCCACCTTTAGCTACCATTTCTGTTCCTGTTTAACATTAACTCTTGATTTTATGCAATTTACATTACAAAATTATAAGGGATGTCCAACATCATTGCCCTACCGATGTTATCGACCGATATTGGCATTAAAATGGAATATTGGAAAATATCGGTATCGGTATTTACTCTTATAATGACACAACTTTTACCTACCATACACATATTACACATCAAATACTTTCCCTCTCTCTCAAAATGTCAAAATAACACAAATCCAAACTATAGTTTTTGAGATATTTATGTTTGTCTGGCACACCTTGAAATAATGTTCAAAGTTTAAGTATGCATTATAGGTGATAGGTATGTGATGTTAGTTACGTAAACTGATTTTTTTTTTTATGAGTTGGTAAGAGTTGGTTGAAAATGGTGTCCTGAGCTGACAATTTATTACTTTATTCTGAATTATTGTAAAATGCTTTAAATCTGAATATACGGTATATATGCATATATATATATATATATATATATATATATGAAAACTATTTAGACTCTGAACACCCAACTTATCTTTGCTGCTCATTTGATTAGATCACAATTATTACCCAGTTGAAACTCTTGCTTTCTACGGGAGGTTTCAAACGTCTGTCTGTGTTTGCGCATTTCTTCTTTTCTTATATATATATATATATATGTACAGATATACATATTAATATCTGTATATATATATATGTATATATGATACGTCCATCCATTTTCTAACCACTTGTCCTCATAAGGGTCGCAGGGATGCTGGAGCCTATCCCAGCAGTCATCAGGCAAAAGGCGTGGTACCCAACATGCTAACCACATACACCACTGCCGCCCCTATGTATAATATATAAATCTAATATTGCAACTATGATCTCCTGATCATATGTAAACATCTGATTTGTCTTTATTCATTTCAGTAATCACATCATTTCCTCAAATTCAATAAATTGCATAACAGAAATGCTATTATTTGCCTAAACTCTGATACTCTGACACATACAACTGTCTTCCTCACAGTAGTGAATGTTACACAGTTGATGCCAGTTTTCTACATAACCCACATTTCAATGCTCTTATTTCCTAAAGGATGTTCTTGATGATGCAGGTTGCAAGCTAGTTAGCCTTTCATGCTAGTTTATGCTAAATCAGATAATGCCTACTTGCACTTATCTTTCATGGTTTTGGAAAAACTAGCAAAAAAAAACATCCCTCGTACCTAAATAAAACTTAACAGGCCGGCCTTGTGTGGCTATTGGCTGACTGAACATTCACTGTTCACGAAAGGGTTTAAGTGGACGGTCAATCATGCCATTTCTGTTACATTCAAATTTGACTCCCTATTGTACAATGTGATTATTTATTTAGTATGATTTGGATGTCAGATCATGGTTTTTGACAGACAAGAAGATTATGGATGTCTCGGAGCAACAAAACAACCGATGAGAAAACGTCCCTCAACCATTTTCACAGTTTTTGCTTCACTCTGGTCCTTCTAGCTGTGGAGGGATGGCAATGAAGCAGGAAAAGAAAATGAGTCCCCTAAATGAACCTTTTTAAAAAGACAGAGACAAGTGGATTGACTGCACCCCCTCCTGTACATGCTCTCATCATTGATCAACTCATAACTATGTGCCATATTTTATCTTGCTACACTACAAGACGAAAAACTATTGTGTAACATATGAAGCTTATGAAGATGATAAAGTTATTACAGTTTTCCTTCCTTTTATTTGTGAATCATACTCTGCAAACAAGAATCTTTGTTGAACAAAAATCAAGCCTACTAGTGTTACTAGAATGCTGATGCTGCAGTCTGTTACCACGTGGATGTATGAATATGTATGTGAGAAATACTTTGATCAACTGTTACAGGTACTTTATATAAAAACCTTTATAATCATTGTGTGTTATGTTTATTTTCAGGTCAAGTGTTTTTTAACATACTGTAGATATTGTGACCTCTGAGGGGCAGATTTTAGTTGGACCACAGCAGGGCAGCAGTGAGTTGCTGAGGTCATCTACAGTAGCTGCAAGTGATGACTGTATTTGATTTAGTTTAGGGCAGAAAAGGCATTTAGGAATTTGGAGACAATCTAGAAATGAGAAAGTCTTGTTATATGAAAAACTCACTTTCTTACTGACTCTTAAGAGATGTAGCTAATGCACCGTATAATCCTGGCTTCGTGCTGAATTTCTGCAATAGGGAGATGACAGGAAAGTTTCAGTTCACACCAGTTTTCTTGTATAGATTGTACATGTACATGGCCTGGTAGCTCAATGGGTTAGGCGTCAGACTGGGATGCAGAAGGTCGTGGGTTCGAAACCAGGTTCAAAACCACGTCTAACTCCTAGTTCAGGTGTGTCCCTGAGCCAGACACCCAGCGCTAGCTCCCTGTAAGTCGCTTTGGATAAAAGCGTCTGCCAAGCAACGTAAAGTAAAGTAAAGATTGGTCCATTTAATATAGTTCTCCACTACAATTCAAAGGGAAAAGTTGTGCGACTATTTGACAGTTGCAGATTCTAAACATAAAGTAAAATCAAAGCATTGATTTATTTGTCTCACAGCTCTGAACCAGGTGTCAGTATATAAAACCATTAAAACAATCTTCACTCTTGCCAGCTATGTTATTTTTCTCTTTTTTATTTTGTATAGTTTCATTTGTCATATCTTTCACTTTTGATAGTTTATTGAAGTTTACAGCACAAATGTCAAACAGCTTCAGAGGAAATCCTTTTTTTGTTGTATTTGCATTTTAATGTTCGGTTTCTTAATTAATTACATGTATTTCAAATATCTCTCAGATTATGTTTGCTCTGTAATGTTGACAGAAACTTTTATAAACTGTTGGAATATGTTTTATGTATCGCAGAAACAATTGCACCAGAGAATTAACTTTGGTTTGCTCCTAAACAGACATCTTCGCCAGTCCTGCACGACTTTGGTAGCTCACGCTGTTGCGTTAGCATGCGGGAGACCCGGATTCGTGACTGGGCTGACACACTTAGTTTAAATTTTTTATTTAGTTATTTCTGGGTGACTTTATTCACATTTTAAAACTCAAATTGTTCCAATTACATTAACTTTGTTTTAAAACTGCATTTGTAAGTCACCTTTGCTAATCTTTCCTACAGGTATCTTCACATCATCAAATGTATCCGTTATTAAAAATGTTTGGGCACATCTGCTCTTTAATCTAACCTCATAAAACAAAAAACTGTTTTTGTTTTATGTTTGCTTTTATGTTGTTTTATAACAGTGAATCTTGAATCATGTTTTTAAATTCAGGTTTGAGAACCTACTATGATGCAATGCAAGAGATAATTGAAGGGTTTCAATTTGTTATATCAATTGAAAACAGGGCCCCCCCCAAAATAATCTTGCATAGGGACCCCGCAGACCCAGAAACGGCCTTGGTCTTATTTACTGTCACCTTCAAAACATTTTGGAACGACAACACCAGGTCCATTGTGTTTGCTGTACTTTGAACATGAATATGGAAGAAAAGTGCAGCATTTTAGTTTTTATTTGATGAAGGAAACCACAGACGTACTGCACACATACAAAACATTGGCTTATGTTCATATCGTAGCTGTTTTGATGTTTTGACTGAGCGTTAACTCTTGGATACTTTCAGCACGTGACTTGCGAACAATGTGCTGATGACATGGCTGTGAAACATACAGCTCAAACTGTGAAAGCAAAGAATCAGGGATATAGCTGAACAGTTATTCTCACACTGCTGGTATATAAAGTTGACATTAGGAACAACAAATATTGAAACTATATTTAGACTTAATACAATAAACACACTTACTATTGTAAGAAAATGACTGTTTTTTCCTGTGCTGTTGTTTTGTTGCTGTCCATGGTGCTGAATTGTCAGAGTCAGTTCACTTATCACTTGTACAACAGTACACACACACACACGCACACACACACACACACACACAGAGTGGTGTCCGTGGTTCTGTAGCAGCAAACTTTAAAAAGTTAAGAAGAGATGCTTCAAAAGAGGAAATATCACAAAGCATTCTGCCCTATTTTCACAGCTCTGAGGCCGTAACTGTCAATCCACCAGCTCTGGAGCGATAGCTGTGTGGGTGTTTGTCACGGCAGAGGAGAAGACACAGAGAGGGACGCGAACACGCGCGATCCTGCTCGAGCACGCGCGAGCTGATGATAATGGCGGCAGCCCGCGTCAGCACGCTTCCGCTCCGAGCAGCCAATCAGCGTGCGGAGCGCGGCGGCTTATAAACCCCTCTGCTGCCGAGCCTTTCCGCTCACTGTCCCCGCCGTCCTGAGAGGCACTGACCCGAGCTGCATCCTCCTGATCCGCTCCAACCGCGAAGATGGCGGCCCGGGTAAGACATATACGTTTTATTTAGAGTAGAAAAATCCGACTAATGCTTGTTAATGCCTTGGAAATGAAGGAAATCGTAACCAGGGCGCTAAAAAAAAATGTCGGACGAGCCTTCAAATCCGAGTGTGAGCAGCCACATTTGGAGCCTGAATGTCACTGTGACTGGAGAACTGGGTGTTTATTTCACCGACGGCGCAGCCCTGTTCCCGTGGCCTGTGCCTGTGGGAGTCATTTCCCAGCGGCTCCAGCATCCGAGCCGTGAGCCTGCGAGCCGTGAGCCTGCGAGCCGCCTCGTCCGCTGCGGGGGTCGCTGGTTAATCCTGCGCTCTGCTTGCCCTTGAGCTGCCACTGAAAATGTTTTAACTGTGGATCTGAGACAACAGTGTGATCGCAGTATAGGAAGCAAAGAGGAGCCAGAACATGTAGGATGTATTTGATCATATGGGCTTAGTGCTGCTGCTCCAGTTGAAAACCGTTATTTCGCGTTAGCCAGAGCTGCTGTTTGCGGTGCTGAGCAGCAGATCATTGCATGGCTGCCTGACTGCTGGATTGTGTGCATATTTATTTCAGTGCTAGCTATAACCTGCAGGGTTCCACAAGGAGGGTGATGTCAGACGACCTGTGTCAACCTGGCTTCTGGCGTGCTGTCACTCTCATAGGGTGGGGGGGAGGCATTTGTTTAACAGGACACAGCTAAGATACATTTTGTTCTCTGGTCAGAGATGTCACAGTCTGCCTTCTGTAATGGAAAACACATGAAGTGAAGAAGAGTAGGACAACACAGATCAACCACAACAACACTACCATGGTTCTACTGCGTGTGGTGGACAGAGGCTTCATGGGGGGAATGTATGCTGGTCATGCTGAGCCCAGCCCACAACCACATGCAACTAGATGTTTCGTTTTTCAGTAGAGGCTGAATCCCAGTAGTGTATACTTCATCCTAACTGTTTATGTTGGTTTGTGTGAGTGGTTCTCCACTGGGTGGATGTAAGTAAAGAGATTTGGCCCC
>JAUMHJ010000027.1:2454814-2466776 GCA_032361105.1 Microctenopoma lineatum
GATATATTCAATTCATTTTGGGTACGTCTTTTTCAAGCAAATTCCTATAAAATGGTCTAGGGTTCAACAGGTTAATACATTATTGCAGAGGAAGGAGTTTGGAAGGTTTTTTTAAAGGTCTTTATCATCAGGATGATTTCAGTGTTCATATGGACATCCCACTGTTGTTTAAGGACAGACTTGAAAAATGGCAACTGTCCATGTGCTCGACAGCTGCTATCATTTCACATGACTTCAGTTGACATTTGTGCCTTAAAGTGTTAAATCTTAGATGAACCGCCGTAAAATGTCAAACACATGTTCTGTACAGCATAGACTGGCGGTGCCACAGCTCTTCCTGTCCAATAAAAGACATTATTGTCCCCACTCCTGTTCCCCATAACCAGATCGTTGTCATTTGGTTTGCACAATCCGACAGGGCCAATGGCATTTAGCCTAATTTCTACTATTTGTTAAGTAGTAAATGTTATCAGAGTGAAAACAAAAGAATGCCCCCTGATACTTTTGTTGCTAATTAGCAAAACATTAGCATGTTAGCAATAGCACGTGAGTTGCTGTGCATGCTAACACACAAAACAAATATGCTAAACCTGCTTGGCATTTTATTATGAGTGTGTTAGCATGCCGAGATTAGCCTGAAGCTTTAAGCATTGCTGCTTACACTTACAATGTCTCAATGCTGCCAGCATGTCTGAAGATCCCTATCCCTGTATAAGAGCCCTCAGCATCTTATTTGAGGTTGAAAGTATTTATTTTACTACTCTGTGAAAACTTGTTAGGAGATGTAAGCAGACATATGACGTTAGACTGCTGCAATGCCTCTTGGATGTACTGGGTATACGCCTGAATAAAAGATCACAACACATACGCACCAACAATACCATCGCATTTCATAATGCTGATATTAATTTAGCCGTACATGAGCTCTTGTGGATAGAAGACATTTTGATGGAGGCACAAATATAGAACATCTGATCTTCCCTGCTTCCTGCACTTTAATTTTGTAGCTTAAATGTAATTTTTCACAGCAGCATTGTCCTTTTAATGCCTGTGCTGTAATTTGTTTCAGTGCAGAACAAACAACATCTTTAGAAAAACCTAAGACAACATGCACACATGCAGATTTTTTTACAGAGCCTGCAAAAGCTTTTGATGGGCATCTTAGACCAGCCATGACTTCAGCTTCAGACTTTGTGGAGGGAAAATGAAGAGCAAAACAAAAAATACAACAAAAATCTTCTCTGTCAGACTTTTGTGGTGTAGATCACACCTTTGATAAGTACGATATTACGCATTGTGTACAATGTTCTGTCATCACTGAAAGCCACACATTTATTCACATTCCTGTAGGATATGCGCCGATCAATTTCTTTGTGGTGTAAAATGTGTCCAGAGCAGAGGGATGGTATTCAAACAGTCAGGCAGCAGCACCCTGTGATTACAGGCACTCAGTGAATGAGTCCTCGGCAACATAATCGACTGTCAGTGCTGTCACTTAAAGATTTGGAAAAAGGCCAAAGTATAAAACCCAAACCTGTTCTAAACACTTGTTGTACATGGGCTTTTTTAAGCCTTAATGAGATGGGAGAGACTTTCAGTAGGTTTTTTAGCCCTCAAACATACACAGTGAACCACGGAATAAACATGGTTTCTTTGTAAGAAACATGCCACACACACAAACACATAATCCAATAAATGAAGATACCTATTAAATCAGTGTTCTCCTTCACCCCACTGATCAGTGGTGCTGGATGAAAGCAAGCGTATAGCCAAGCGGCGCCTGATTGAGGAGAATCGAGAGAAGAGGAAGAAGGAGGAGATGGTGCGGACGCTGCAGGTTCGGCCTGAGCCAGACACAGCAGAGTGGGAGCTGATCAGACTGGCAACCGAGGCCCACCGACACACCAACGCCCAGGGCTCCAGCTGGAAACAGAAGCGCAAGTTCCTGGTAAGATATTAGTTTGGAGCAGGGGGAGACGGTGCTGAAAGTCAATAGCAATGGTGACCAGCAGTACTTTCACATGGTGTTTACATGAGTTTTCATGATACTGGCCTTTATGCTCATTATTCTAACACACACACACACACATGGGGGCAGGGTTAAAATTATTTTAGGCATCTAAATCAGGCTACTCTTTGATTTTAGCATGCAAGCCTTCATCGTGCTTGTTGAGTCTGACATTCACATATTTATTAATTCATTGCAGCATCCAACCAGCAGCTCAGTCCTCCTTTCATCTGGTTCATTATTTCAGAAAGTTCGCCGCAGAGTGCTGAAAGTTGTTTCCCCCTGAAAAACCAATCTAACGCTTGAAAGAGAGCCACTCTGTTTCATTTCCAAAAAGCAACTATTTTGACAGCGCGTCAACAGCTCGCTCTCGCGCTGCAGTCCCATGTGATCAGTGCCACATGCAGACACGTGTGTCGACACCGCTGCTTTACCTTGAAATACGGGTCAGATGACAGTTACCAGGCAACCGTTTCATGAAACCATGCGCTTTAAAAGGTCTGCTCAAAGATTTCTCATTGGGAGTGGCCAGTCCAAGGTGAACAGAGAAAAAGAAAAGATTTCATATTTGAGAGTGAGTGACAGAGCACGTGGGCAGTACGATAGCATGATAGGACAGATGTCTTCAAACCCAAGGGTCAGCACTTTCATTCCCAGTCCCTGCAGGCTACATGTCAAGGTGTCCTTGAACAGCACACCCTGTCCCTGACCTGTCCACACAGAATTTCCCCTAGGGCATCAATAAAATATCAGTTATTATTGTTATTATTAGGTGCTGTCTGTTGTTACAGCAAATTTACCACTTCATATTTATGATTCTCCTGAAAGCACACTTGCGACGGTTATATCACAGAAAAGTCAGGCCCACAAAGTTACACACTGGGCACCCACTCAGGACAGGAGCTTAAACAAACGGTTTCAGACAGACCAAGCAGGTTTCTGGTTGGTTTCAGGTTTTCTGTTGGTTACAGCGCTCTGGCTCTCGTTTTAACCACATAAGACGAGAATCATCTGTGTAGCTATGAATGGAAACGTGCACCGTTGGCAACATTCTCACAGATAATTAAATACAGTAAACTCTTACCTCCGCCCTTTTGCTCTGATTGGAAGAGGCAGCCTAATACCTCCCAGTTAGTGATCCTGTGTGTGTGTCTGGTCACACTCTGACCTCATAAGACTTGGTCTACTAAAGTTCTTTTCCCTAAGTAGATTAAGCTGTTGCAAAAACATTTAGAGCAGTCAGCATGAGTGTTTAAATAAAACTCATTTGATTTGTCCTTGCTCCTTACCTATATACGGACTTTCTCAAATATGGGCAGTAACCAGATTACAAGCTAGGTGGCCTTTTACCCACAGCTCTTAATTCAGCAAACTCACTCAGACATTTCCCGGCATTTAAGCAATGAATGATCCCTTTACCAGTGTAATTTCTCGCTCCTAGCCAGATGATATCGGCCAGGGTCCAATGGTTCCTACCTCTGGTGGCGATAAGGTGGACCTGGAAGCCTTCAGTGAGTTTACCAAGATCATGACGCCTGCCATAACACGTGTGGTCGACTTTGCCAAGAAATTGCCCATGTTCTCAGAGGTAGGTCCAGTTAATGGTGTGTGTGTGTGTGTGTGTGTTTAAATCTCTTTTAACAGTCTCTCATTAGGTTCAGTGCAGTGATAGTTTAAACAACACATAGATGCATTTATCCAGAGTGCTTCACAGTTTGGTGTCTTCTCCTCAGACCATTTCATTTTTCTTCGGCTTCTTCTGTATATTTTGTGTATTGTTGTGTTCTGGAGACAGACGTTTTGACAGCTTTAATCACTGTCAACACGGAGTTTGCGCCGTACATGTTATTTGTGTGATCCTTTACACGTGGTGCTCACTGATCAGTGTAATAAATAGTGCAGCAGTTGACTCTAATCTTACAACAACAGCACTGCTTGGTAGTAAAGGAGTAATAATAGAGGAGAACATGTTGTGCCTTTAGTACACAGCCTGTCACTTCCTCCCCCGCTCCATTTGTTCCAGCCTCATCATCATCACCTGGTTTTTAATACTTTCTCCTACTCTCCTCTTCTCTTGTCTTTTCTTTTCTGCTGACTTATTCTGACCCGACATTACAGTAAACCATTTACTGGAGGGTGCTAAACAAACTCATGTCAGTCTTTTATGTGTAGGGGTGGCAGGATTATTGGCACTGTTTCAAGATATTAAGAAGAGAACGTAAACGCTTTATGTCACTTATATATTACATGACCATTTTTTTAAAAAGCCCTCTTAATACATTTTGGGGGTAAAGGCCCAGTTTTGCCGTGCCACCTCTTGTGTCCACCAACAGTGTCTCTGTTGGCGGGGATGATTTTCATTGTTTCAAAATTGTTTTTAAATTCAGCAAATACTGTGAATGTGCCAATGAAAGACAAGAAGTACTGTGCTTGGTGTGAATAAATGTTTTTGGCCACTGGCCATTTCACTCTCTGCTTGTTAACTCCAGCCTCATCTCATAATCGCTGTTAACCTGAGTAATGAGTTTGTTCTCCGTAACAAGGTCTATTGATTGAAGACTTCCTCTGTTTGCACCCTGAGTGATGCGATTTGCCACCTTTTATTACACCAAATAATTACCAACCCCTCCACCTTGGCGTCCTCTCCTCACTCTGTTGTGTCCCTCTGACTGATGTGATGACGCACCACTCACTGATATTGCTCTGCTCTCTACACAAACACTCTGTGAATGAGACAGCGTGCCCTCGCCTGTGTTCCACCTAATTGAGTGCACTCATGTATATTGTAGAGACTTCCTGGTTACATAAAGGGACGTGACAAGGGAATTGTTGTGAATAGAAATTCCCAACCCTTTCTCTGCGAGAAAGCCCTTCAACATAACTAAAATGCAATATACTACACTACACGGCAACGTATGCCGCTCTGAGGGGAGATCCTACCAGCAGCTATAGTAGGAAGGTCATCACCTGGAGAAGGACAACGTTATTGACCGACCCCTCTACTACTGCCTGTACCCTGACGCTATAGCCTGCATCTATAGACTCCCAAAAATACACAAAGACCCCTCATTAGCAGCATCTTTTACCAAACACATCAACGCTGTCAACATCAGATTCACTTGAGAAGATGTCACATAGCCTGGACTTCTTGGACTGTGCAGCACACGGGAGCCTCAACACTGAAGTGTACAGGAAACCTTCACATACAAATCAGTACTTGCTGCCAGGAAAAAAGGAAAGATTCCCACTGGAACAGAGGGAAAGGAGAAGGAACACAAACATGTCTAGGAGTCACTCAACATGTGGATATCCTAACCTGGCTTTTCTGAAATTTAAGAGAAGATCAAATAAGCAACAGCTGACGAAAAAACTCAGAAACACACACAGTGATGTATAGGCAGTCCAATGCTGATTGGTTCAAACGAGGTGTGAGAGAAGCAGTTTATGATTTGACCCTCGTTAAACAGAGGAGGTCATATAATCTAAGACCCACTCAGGAGTTTCATGCTCTGGTTCAGTCACAATAACATACGTGAAAACCAGAGAGGAGGAAAACCCGCAGCTGACCACATACCAACCTGAGGATTCCACAGGTTTCTACACCTGCTACTTCTACCAGTCAGGACTCTGGAATGAACGGCTAAACATCAATAACAAAGTCCAGTTGCCACCGAAAAACCTTTTTAAAGGTTTTAGTGGGTAGAGCAGTGGTCAGTTCGATTCCCAGTCCCACACATGTCGAGGTGTTCTTGGACAAGGCACTGATATCCCGTAGTAGCACAGACACGGGTCTAGCAACTATCCAAACAACAATTCATTGAAGTATTGATTGTTATTATTATATTCTAAAAAAGTCGATTAATGTCATCTGATCTGATTTTTCCCAGCTGCCGTGTGAAGACCAGATCATCTTGCTGAAAGGATGCTGCATGGAGATAATGTCGCTGCGTGCTGCTGTACGGTACGACCCAGACAGTGAAACGCTGACTCTGAATGGTGAGATGGCAGTGAAACGTGAGCAGCTTAAGAACGGCGGTTTAGGCGTGGTGTCGGACGCCATCTTTGATTTGGGCAAGAGCCTGGCTCAGTTTAATCTGGATGACTCAGAGGTGGCGCTGATGCAAGCCGTACTGCTCATGACTTCAGGTGAGGAGCAAGTTATGTTTCCACAAAGACTTTTCTATGCCTAATGTATATGTTCTGATATAAGGTTGTTATTTTCCTAATCATACGCTGTTACTGTGGCTGTTGTGTTTTATGAAACATACTTTTTACTTCACTTGAAACTTGTTTTGCCCTGCACAACAAAAATATCTGCACACCATGTCACGAGTTCTGTAGGAATAAGGGGTTGTGTGTTTTGCCACATTAGAGAAAGCTCAGATCAGATCATCAGATTCAAATTATTTCCCCAGAGTTCAACAGAAGTTCTTTAAAGTTCTCTGTGAGTCAACATCAAGTTTCCCCAAACATTCTAACTTTAGGGAATTATCCAGGACATTTTATTTTTTTAATCCCATTATGTTCAAATTAGTTGTTGCTAAGTGTAGAATTGGTAATGGACCCACACAGACGGAGACACTGGTAATACTGTATATCTATTAGTGTCAGGGTTGCTTAACCAAATGGATTTATCTGGTTCAGGTCTGCAGCTTGTAGATGCGGGAGGTTTTAGATGCTCTGTGGTTTGATGAGTTAAGACGTTTGCTTTAGTTTCATCCAGATTGACTGTAATTTATAAATTACACTGATTGCTTTTGGGCACTTGCAGTGATTTATTTTCCAAGTCTAACCCATTTCTGATTTTCACTTCATCCAAGGATCAAGTATGTTTCTGATATATTTCCACCTTTTCAAATGTCTGATTTTTCTCTTCTTTTTTTCTTGCCCTCTGTTTGCCGTCTTTAATAAATCCATCCATCGTCAGTCACCTCATGATGAGACTAGAATAAAGATAATGTGAATTGGAATCTGTCTCTCTCCAGATCGTTCAGGACTGACCAGTGTGGAGAAGATCGAGCAGTGCCAAGAGGCCTATCTTCTGGCGTTCGAGCACTACATCAACTACCGCAAGCACAACATTCCTCACTTCTGGCCCAAGCTGCTGATGAAGGTGACAGACCTGCGTATGATAGGAGCCTGCCACGCCAGCCGCTTCCTCCACATGAAAGTGGAGTGTCCCAACGAACTGTTTCCCCCGCTCTTCCTGGAGGTCTTTGAGGACCAGGACATGTGACTTTATGACATCCTCTGAAAGAACCCAGGACACAGAATGAAAAAGGTTGGGGTGGTTTTGGTGGAAGAGGAAGTGTGGGGGAATGAACAGAAGAGTACAAAAACTGGATTTATTTTTTTTCTTCATTGAGAACATGTCTTTTGTTGTTTCCAACCCACCACCTGCCACCAGCAAACACACACATCAGCATCACCAGAGAGAACCACACTGACAATCTGGCTCTGGTTCTTGTCATTCTGAGAGGTAACACGCAAAGTACAACACTGTAATATGTAAACCCCAACACACTGCCATGAACGTACAGTAAACCTTTATGCAAACACAAAACTCAAAAACAGTTGTGCTGTGGTCCAGCAACTAATGCAAACTGAGGGGCTGGTTGTCTCTCTGCTCCCTCCCCACATACTTCTCACCTCAGTAAAGGGTAGTATTTTGATATCTCTGGGACCTCAGACAGCCCCACCCCACCTCCTCTCACACACCCACCTCCACTGTCAAGGCCCTCTGAGTGATGTACCTATACAAACACACCCCTGCACTTTTACCTCATATCTAGTGATAGTTTAAGGGGAAACCATGTCCCCCCTCACTTACCCGTTTACTTCTCTATGAGATACACTATGTGACAAACACCAGTGTGGCAGAGGGATAACGTTTTTTTTGTAGACCAGCCCAGAAGTTAGCATCAGCCTGGTTCCTTGGACAAAAAGGCCAATGGGAATTTCGTACTCTAGCTAATTATATATAAGAAGCTCTTTATCAAACAGAAGTTTATGATGTTCAGCAAGATTGTCTCCACGTGATCACATGACAAGACTGCAGACGAACAACACCACAGTCACATGACTGAAGCTTTCAGCTGCTTCCAACTTCAAACTAATTTAATGTATCACACTTACCTCTACAGTTACATTTCCTGATAGCATGACCTGATCTTGCTTCTTAGCAAATTATGTATTTTATGTTGTATTATTATGAGTTAAACATGGATTTTATTTGATTTTATGTTAGTCACAAACACATTTGACCCAAATCTATAAAAGTGGAAACTGGGTCCAGATTTTTTCTCAGCTTCGAAAAAACCCATTCACATCTAGACAAGTGAACTGTACATGGTAAAATGCTAACTAATTTCTGGGTTTTAGGCTCATTGTGTCTGACATTATAGGTCTGTTTAAAACTAACTGAACATTATAAGATGGTGCTGTCTGGGATCATACTGAATAGAGAATGTGGTTATAACCTACGTTGTCGTCAACGTAAGTCTCTACAGAAAATTTATTGTATTTGGCTTTTAAAACCTCTTCAAGCCAAGAGCCCCCTATACAGGGGGCTTTTGGCTTGAAGTACATGGGGCTTTGGGGTTGAAGAGGTTAAACCAGCCAGAATTCAGGTGTATGGAGAAACTCAGCTTTACTTAATGTTTAGCGCCAGTTAGCATGCTAAGCCAAATCCACACAGAAGCCACAGTGGGCTATGCCCAAACTCTGTAGCTCAGCTTAAGCTCTGAAATATGTACAGTACTTAAGCTTTTTGACTCAGTCATATCATCCATAAAGCAGGTTACTGTTTTCGGAAAACAAAAGTCTCTAAAATGCAGTGTATGCAAGGCAAACATCACGAAGGGCACAAGGGCAGAGTGGCTAGCTGGTAAACATAGCAAACTAGCATAAACTAGCTAAAGAGTTAGATACTGCCCTTATGAGTTGGTGGGGACCAAAATAGAGCAAAATGGAATCTGAATATTGAATACTGGGCTTAAAATTACCAACTGACCAAGTCAAAATGAACAGGTACAATTTTTTTATTGTTGCCTATGCTTCTGTATAACTAAGTGGACAGTGGGAGAGAATCACATTCATCATTCAGTATGTTCACAGACATTTTCAAATCAAAGCGTACTGCAGCTAGGGGCTACAAACAAAACGTGTTTCCACTACTACTTATAGTGCCACTGTACTCTAAAAAAGTCAGGCTGCAAATTCATTGAGTTAAAATAAACAAATTGTAAAACACACAAACAGTGTGTAGCTATATAAACTCTTACATACCTCCAGTTTAATTACCTCACACACACAAGTCATGTATATTATACACATTTTTTTTATGTATTAGCTCAGTTGTTTTGTTGCTCATCTCCTCATGAACAACCACCGGGCTACAGCACACTTTATGTCTGCATGTGTGCATCTGTCTTCTCACTGGAGCTCTGGCCTGTCATTCGCAGCATAGCCCCACCTCCTGGCCTCCCTGCTTCCTAGTGATAGGTTCAGCGCTGGCAGATAGTGGTGGTGGTTGGAGGAGATTTTGTCACTTACCTCTGTAGGCGAACCTACCAATCACAGCTACCTGTCCCTCCTGAAACCTACAGATTCTACCTCATCTCTCATCTAAGCGCAGCTGCCCCTCTGTCTGCTACACACTCACATGTATGTGTATATACACACACATGCACACTCTCTCTTACAGGATGCAAAATGTCTTGCCAACTCACCTGCTGTGTACTGTTGGTACAGTACACAGCAGGTGGATTCAAACGGCTCATTGGATCAGACAGTTCCTCTTTTTATCACACACCTTGTGGGACCAACATTCACTTTGGATTCTGGTTCTCCGTAGAAACCTGAAATGACAAAGAAGGCAGAGGGAGCTTGTAACATTGCTGACTCAGCTTAAAGGAAACTATTGGGGTTGGACAACAACAGCTGGAAAGTGGTAACTCCAGCGAAGCCGTGATTAGTTCAGACAGTATTGTGGGTGTTGTCTGGGATTAATAAACAGCACGTGAGTCAGCAGTGTTTGTCTGTGTATATGGTTTCACCCAGTGCTGATGAGGGCAGGGAACGGGGAGCCAACAACTGTGGCAGGTAGTGACTCTGGCCAAGCCAATATCAAACTGCCACAGAAAAATGGACTGATTCTGGCACCTAGAGTACACCGTCCCTCACCGCCGAAGCATAAATGGACCCCAAACCACCTGAGAACTGTTCTGTGCCACAAACCAAATGAATTCATCACTGCTGAAATGAGCTCCACCAACCATATCCCATCCTGCCATCCACTACAAATCAGGTTCTTTCTGTTGCACTAAAACCACGACGTCTGTATCCCTTACTAGCCCTGAACTCTTTGTTGATGCCTTTCCCCACATCTTTCCTGTTCCTGCCTGTCTTTAGCAGTCTTACAAAATAAATCTTTAGAATATATACACACAAACGGTCAATTATCTCATCTCTTGAATTCTTATTGAAACTACCAAGGACTGTGACATGGCCTTTAGGCACCACCCCTCACAGTGGTACTAATATGCGATGCAGGGTATTGAAATAGAGCCGTAATCCATGATGATACAGGGAAACAAACACACACACACACACAAAGCAGCAGCAGAAACAGGATGATTGAGCAGTAGAGTTTCACACCTGCCCTCTCCAGGCCTGCTGTGTTTCTGCTGTGCTCTGCTCACTATCACTGTGAATGAAAGCCAGGCTGCCAACCAAGTCATGGCTCAGACAGAGAGCTGCTGGTTTAGTAAGGCCTAAGTTACTGTGCCTCACACAGGGCAGTAAAACACATATACTACACTACTTAAAAGCATTTATTGATATACAGATATATACAGTTGGGAGTTTACTAAGTGCACCTGAGTATTTTCTTGCATTATACTGACAAGTGCTTCTATTGTATGTCCAACCCCACTGATATCAGTATTAAATTGCTGCTGCCAGCTTAAACCTGATCATGAATCTGTTCGAACCAGCCACTTAGCAGAGGGTCCAAATCTCAGTTTACCCACCTGAATTATGTGCACTGTAATATAACGCTTGTTTGCCTTGTGGTGATCACCAACTAAGCTCTGTAGTTTACCCACCTTTGAATACCTCTAGATCACTTCATAGAGCACAAGAGGTACCTTCCATACAAATGTTGCCGTCCTGTTTTGGGAATGCAAAATGAGATCAGCTTCATGAACTGAGATTTTAGACTTGAGCTGGCAGCACAGCACCTCTGTCTGCCTCTGTCTCTCTCTCCCCCAAAAGGTCCACTAGAGAAAAAAAAAACACCAGCACCACAGAGCGCACTGCCTTCAGCCATGATCAGCTGCACCAGCAAAACAGAGAGGGACAGACCAACAGTCATAGTCACCATCCTCACCTAAAAGCCATTTTAGCAGCACATCAATGCTGGCTACCACAGTGCTATGTTCAGACAACAGGCCGATTCATCCACAGACCTCAGCTGTTGTAGTAGCGACGCAACCAGGCACAATGGAGTCTGTTTTTCCGCATGACCAAGATGCTGCGATTAACTAACACACAGCGCTTATTACGGCTTTGTTACATCTGCACAGCGCGTTCCCGAGTGAAGATGTTCTGTAACTTTCTTCCCCTCTGTCTGCAAAATCGATTACTTAATAGAAACAACTATTCAACTATCAAACTGGATGGATTAGACGTTCACAGATTAAAAAAACAATACTGAGTCAATACTACTTCACTGTCAGTTTAACCAATGTCCAAAAACAAGAAGGAAAGTCTGAGAATAGTTTTCTCTCTGTCTTTCTCCCTCTTCAGTTATAGTTAGGGCGGCATTTTCAATAAACTGAAATGAGACGCTGACACAGAAAATCAAATACAAATACAAATCAAATACAAATTTTATTTGTCACATACAATCTTATACAGCGTACAACCTGCAGTGAAATGTGTTCTTCTGCA
>JAUMHJ010000027.1:2466821-2480769 GCA_032361105.1 Microctenopoma lineatum
TGGCGCCTCAGCTGGGAATCGAACCCGGGGCTCCTGCTTCCCAGCCCTCTGCCTTAACCACTCTGCTACCAGGCCGCAGAACGCAGAACTCCTAATAACCACTAATCAGATCACCCTTCATGCAAATAGTTTTCCACAAAATAACCATTTGTGTTACTTACCCAGGGAAAAACATCTGTAAGTTAACATCTGTTCTCTCTTCTTCCCATTTCTGTTCTGTCCTCCCAAGCATCCCATTCTACTCTCCTGTTTTTACAGTCTTATCCCCATTGCCCTGTCTTTCTCTGTCTTTATTTCACCCTGTTCTCATCCTGCGCCTCGTTCTTCCCTCTCGCAAACACACGCTAGCACTCTTTTGGCGGAGAAAGACGACAATCCCTGCAGGAATATGTCCACATGTGGAATGTATAATACTGAAACTGTACAATTAAAGACACGGTGTGAAATCCCACACTCATGTTGTTTTTGATGTCGTTGATGCACCAAGTATTTGCTGTTGTGTTTATTGGAGGGTGGGTGAGTTTGCAGCCGAGGTTGAATCCCGATCATGTGACAAACTGATGAACTTGTGTGTGAGAACTGAACTGTAAACTAAGAGATGGAAGTGAGTGTTTTCTCTGTCATATGTTCTGTTGTTTTTCAGTTGCATCAGATTTTCTTGGTAAATGAATGTCTGTCTATGTGTGTTGATGCTTTACTGTGAAATGGCTGTACAGTATATGCACTTTCAGAGCATTGTTGGTGTAGTGGTAGCCAGTGCTCAGACGTCACCCAGGGATCAGTTCACCTTCAGTTCAGCTGTTTGACAAAAGTGATTTATCGAGTCAGATTTAGCATTTTAACATTTTAGTGCCTTATTCTTGTGTTAAAATCTATAATGACCAGTTTGACACATTTATACACACGATCAAAGTCATGTTGAGGACATTTGTAGCTCTACACAGTGCAGCTAGCTTAGCTCTGTGTAGCACCTAAATATACATAAATCAATTATTAGTTGTTTAACAAACATTTGTTAACTTTATAACATTGGATATCATCATTTAGAAAACAGGTTTTTCAGAGTTTTTCTTGAAGCCTTTAGAGCCACAAACAGCTAGCTAGCTAGCTGTTAACAAAATGTCAAGCTCAGAAATCAGCTGTTAACTAGTTTGAGGTTAACAAGACCACGTGTTTCCATTATAACAGGATTATTACAATTTATTAGAAAGCAAACATTAGCATGCACATTGTTCAGATATAACATCTGACGACTCAGAGGACTAACAGTCCCACAAATAAAAATTAATTTTTATCTGAAAGGACAGTTGAACCTTTTTTTATAATACAAAAATATTTTACTTGGAACTTGGCCTTGACTAAAGAAAAACAATATTAGTCCACTGATTATGCAAAGACATTTTATATAAAATACAAATCTGTGTTGTGAATTCCCCGAAAAAGTGAAACTGCCCCTTCTTTTAGAGACCACTCCCACTTTTTCCCACAGTCCCTAAAGGCTTATTATATATGGTACAGTGTTGCTTTCCTCTTCTAATACCTTTGTTAAATGTCTAGTAACTAATTAGTTATACAGACAAAGGTCTTGCCAGTTCCATCATACAAATAGTTGAACTGAACGTGAATGAACCTGAATCCTGCTTTCCACAGTTGCTTGGGCTGTACAACTTGCTAAGCTCTTTCCCACGTCCTGATCTTTGCCTATCGATTGCTCAGATTTCACCAGAACCAGGGCTCATTTTGCGATGTATAAATCTGCAATATAGTAACTTCACTGTTGTGACAAGAACATTGCTTTTGATGGAAAATAAACCTCACCATGAATCATAAATATGTGTCAACAAACACATTAAAGAACACAAACCAGAAACCAAAAAAGAAAGTTGTACAACTTGCCATACCTCATCATACTGCTTTGTGCCAGAGGAAGGAAGGAAGGGGAAATTATCTCAAGCACGTCACCAGTATTAATCAAAATATTGATTCGATAGTCTCAGGAAGATTCAACTATTGTCAATGAAAATTGGTGGCTTTAAGAATTATTGTCAGGAAAGTTTGGCGTTCCTGGACAACTTCTTTCAATATTCCTCATATAAGCTATCGCTCAGTGTACATTCACAGAAGAGTGAATTCAGAAACAAATGCTTTCAGGGTGTGTTCAGCTTATAAAAAACATCACTGTGATAGTATAATAATGTGGCTACAGAAAAAAAGTTATAAAAGTACTGCACTTACTTTGTCATGTCAATAAAGAACTGATAGCATGAAATATGAAGCCATGCTTTAAATATTTCTCATCAGCTGGTAAATATTCATCTATGTGTGTTTTGTCCTCACCAACCGAGAGACGACAGAGCTTCAGTGAGGCGCAGGTTGCAGTGCATTAAGCCTGGGCCCTATGTCGCAGACTATTGTTAATCCCAAGGTGAAAATGTGCTGTCCTGTTTTTGATAATGCCCCCTTTATAGTTCAGCGAATACACAACTCCGTCCTAATCGTCTAGAAAGCACAGACCATGTTGAGTGTAAAGCTGAGTGAGCTGCTAATTCCAGCTCCCCACACCGACATCTACAGTGGTCTGTAATGGGCACCGTTACAGACGTCACGGTGGCTCACAGCTGCTTGTTTGTGGCTTAGTGATGTTCATTTTTAATATTATAAAATCATTTCATATTAGTTTCCCTACTTGGCTTCAGTTCAAGCTGAAAGGGGATTGACAGTAGCTCTGTACACAAAGGTGTAAATTGCTGAATCCTACTGACATGTGTTATTAGAATCTACAGAAATGTTAATTCTCATTGATTCAAATCTAAACTTTGTACATAAAACTGCTTCAGAAAGTCAGTAGTATAGAGAGTTTGTGATTTAGCTGGATCTGGGCTGAATCATTAAAAACGGCTTCAGATGAAGAGTACATAAAACGTGTGGAAGCCCAGCTGACATATTCACATTTAAACAGGACTTTGCAAAACGTGTGGCCAACTACAGGACACATCAGACCTGTGACTGCCAACAAAAATTTAAAAAAGTACTAAAGCACAATTTTCAATAGGGTTGAAAATATGGCTACATTTATATAAATATATATATATAACATAAATATATACAATTTTGAGTGCATTCATCAAAATATGAATGAATTTGTTATTAATATGTATTTATTACCTTTTTTTAAATGCATTTGTCTGAATATTTGTTATTATTGTCTCTTGCTGTTGAGAGATATATAGCAGCTCAATGGGTTAAGCGTCAGACTGGAGTGTAGAAGGTCGCAGGTTTGAATCCTGTCTGACTCATAGTCCATCCCCTACCAGGTGTGTCTCTGAGCCAGACACTCAGCGCTAGCTCCTTGTAAGTCGCTTTGGATAAAAGTGTCTGCCAAAAAAAGTAAAGTAAAGAGATAAACCTACTGATGAATTTACAGGCTGATAATTTCTTATTGGGAAAACATACACAATTAGCAGGGGTTCAAATCATTTTCCCTGCCTGTATATGTATCTATATTTATGTATGCTCTGGTCTCAGAACATGCCAAAAAATTAAAACTGGTTTCTCTTAAAACAATATTCTTTTCCCATTTTCTAATGGAAGAAAATACTAAAGTTTGCTGAGATTAGGTCTGTGTACAAATGTGTAAATATTCCTTTAAAAACAGCTCTTCCCCTTGTAAGTCATAAGTAAAGTAAAGTAAAGTAAAGCTCCTTCCTGCAGCATATTATTAACAACATCTACACTGTATTTCTCATATTTGAGTCCAAACTTTTGACTAGTAGTATATATAAATACTAACACTAAGCTGTTTGAGCGGTGTTATGTTCCCCAACATAAAATCACTTGCAAAGACTGGAAGCTGAAACGCATTCTACAAAGGGCCATAATTGATTTCTGTGTCGTGGCAGTGGAGCAGTTGGCACAGTGATTGCCCATCAACAGTAGGGTCAGCGATTTGCAGACTGACTCTTTCTGTGGAAGTGTCCTGAGACAAGAAACCACGTAGCATGACACTGAAGTGTAGGACATCGTCCCCTCTCTCACGTCTCTTGTCAGCTGGAGACAGATTCACCTACAATACAATCAGTTCTGCACGTGACGTGGAACAAATGAAGATGTGTCACACAGCAGCGGGGAGAAATCATCGGTTGTCAACCCTGCACCTCCTGTGTGCAGCGTTATCAGGCACGAGGAGGTGCTGAGCAGTACGTTCAGTCTGTGAGTGAGCAGGCTCTGCTGGTACAATAGACAACAGCAGCTGCAATCGACGCCGATCAATCACAGCACAGAGTCAACCCTGAGCTCCTTAATGCTGTGATGACAGGGGTCAGCCTGGTGCTGAGACACGAGACTGAAGAAACTGAAAGAATCTAAAATCCACTCCTGTAGTGAGCGGTGACCATTGTGAACTTCAGCACCCTAATAACAAACTCCCTTTCCCGCTGAAAAGCCTTTATGAGGAACGACGGGTCATGGCTCAGCACTTTGAGAAAGATTTTTCACTCGACTCATAAAGAGTTTCTCTCAAAAATGCGTGTCCTTCACCATGGACAGTACAGAACGCCATGAAAGGATTCAAGACAAAGCTCAGTTTGTAAAGGCAGAAACCACCATTAAAGGCATTTAACGAGAAGCCATCATGCTGCTGCCCCTCTGCACAGAGCACTCAGTGATGCTCCAGGTGTGGGACTGATTAATGTTCTTCTCTTTGCACAATACACGCAGTGTTATGTGACGCTAAATTTATCAGAGCTCGAAGTTAGAACGTGGTTTCCCCTTGGCCTGGACACACTGAGAGTCCCTAAAGATTTTCACAATCGCCCACTGAGAAATGTTGTTTTTGTTTTTGCTGATTCACTGTTCCCTCGCACAACATAATATCCTTCTCAAGTACAGTGACCTGCTAATGTCCCACTCATCTGCAGCACTGTCACATCAATATTTTCTAATGTAACACAGTGGTAAACTTTACTTTACTTTACTTGGCAGATGCTTTTATCCAAAGCGACGTACAAGGAGAAGACACCAGCAATAAACCTACGTGTGTTCCAACTTTTGGTGTGCTGCAGGATCAGACTCTTGATTGATTGATTTATAATCTCTAGTTTATATTTTAACCAACCACCAAACCCCAGTTATTAAATCTCTAACAAATCTCATTTGGTGAAAAGTTTAAATCAGGATGTATTCAGCTTGATTTCCAGTTGAGGGTGAGTCTAATTTACCAATTTCTCCTCACAATTTGGGAAACCAGACTAAAAGAAGCCTGTGTGGAATAAAGATGCCCTGTTGAATGGTCGTGCTGCACATGATATAATCACACTGCACATGCACAGTCTAAGTGGGTTATCTGTGGCTTCTAAATTTAGACCAGACTACTAAATTATTACGAACTCTGAGGCTGTCCATGTCAAACTTGTTTTAGGGTTGTTGTGGTGGAGATGATGTAACAACAAGCAGCTTTGCTCTCCACCAATCCAAAGTCCACCACAGCCTACCCCCCCACCCACCCACCTCCCGCAGCAACCCCCTCCTTCGCTCTCAGAAAAACAAAGAAGGGCACATCTGGCACAGAGCAGGCATGCTGGCTTGTGTGTGTGTGTGTGTGTGTGTGTGTGTGTGTGTGTGTTGTGTGTGTGTGTGTGTGTGTGTGCTTGTGTGCACAGACATATTGACAGGTTGGGACATCCATTACAGATTTTTCCCCTCAACTAAAGGAAAAGTGCTTCCAGCAAGCCTCCACAAATAGAACTGTGTATTTTTATAGATGCTCATATTCACTGACAGTTCTTTTGAATTTTAATAATGTTGTGAATAATGTCAGCTTCACACGAGTGCTTGCCTGTATAAACAAAGTGCTCTGCACATGATTTAATCGTCATGTCTGTGGTTTGTGAGAACACGGACGTATCCTCCATCTGAGTCCTGACTCAGGTGTCCTCAGCCAACCTGAAGCTGAAAGTAGAGGCACAGTTGAAAACAGGACAGTTGTCCTTGAGGACCAGGGTTGGCTTTCAGTGAAAGTGTGAGGGCGAACGCTCACGTGCAACATCTTAATGTTTAGGAGGTGTTTGCATGCTGGCACGGATTAACACTAATACAGGTCTTGTGAGGAAACTAGTGCTCACTCATATTTTAGGGAGTTTTCATGTTTAATCCACTAGAAATATTCTGTTTCTCACAAAAACACACTTTCTTTGGAACTTAAGTGAACTTGCCGTTGGTTTGATCAGTGAATAACAGCATTACTCTGAAGCCCAGTGACTGAACCACTGGTGAGTTCAGTTAAGTTTATCGATCAAAATCAAAGTTGTTTCACACATGGATGATATACACGGTTCATTCATACTTCAGTGGATAAACAGCCACCTGACTTCCCCAAACCACTCACTTACACATGCCACACTTGAAAGCACATGGCTGCCCCACCCCCAAGGATTCATTCATGCAGACTGGTGTTATGTAAGGGAGTTACCCTCCTCTCCTAACAGACATGTCCTTGCTTCAACTTGGTGTGTCAGACCAGGACACCGATGAAGACGGGGAGAGAGGAAAGGAAAGCACACACACGTTAAACGAGAGAGGAGAAGGCCTTCACTGACACGATGACAGGGATGCAGACAGACATTTTTATAACTCGGCACGTCCAGATCTATTCTAACGCAACGTGTCTGTGCAGTAGCTGATATAACACATAGACATGGATAATATCATGCATGAATAGACAGGAAAAGTGGAATGGATATTTCATATGACTGTCCAAATGTGCCCTCTAGTGGCTTTATATAAAAATCTCAATCCTCACAATTCCATATAATAAAGGTACTTAAGAGTATGGTTTCATTTTTTATGAGTTCAATTTCTGTTTCATCAGATTGTAAGAAAGTATAACAACTATATGATACGGTGAAATAACAGTCCCAAAATGTCCCATTAAGGTCAGAAATGATGGAACTGTGATTTGTTTTTTTTCTGGGCATTTGTAGAGCATCATATTAAATAGGAAAGAATCAAGATGTGAGCAATGTTGAAGCTTTAATGCTCAACCAAAGGGTCTGATTAAGCATTCTGACATTTACTGCAAGTGAATTTTTAAAGCATTAAAGACAATCTTTATATTTCATCCACAGAACTATTTTTTAGAACGCATTTAAGACACCGTCATGCTGCTGGGCACATTGAGATTGAACTGACTTTGGCCCGATCAGAGTAGTCCTACTGCCCCCTCTTCAGGACAAAGTGATGGAGCACTCAGCATTATATTGTATTATACTGTATGTTAAATTATGTGTTCAATGTTATGTGTAAGCTACTGTTCAGTGACATTGTATCAGAGGGGACAGTAAAACAGCGTATTAAATCCTTGGTGGACACAACACAAGTTCACTATGAACAACAAATAAATAAACAGCAAAAGAGAAACAGTTTTCAGTTTATTACTGAAGTTATGAAAAGATAGCAACAACAATCACCTGTGTCATTAGGTAAAGTGCACTTCATTAAAGCGCTGAGAGTCAACGAAGCACTACTGATATGACTGAAAACCTCACATCATGATTCACGAATCACAGGCACAATATTGCACATCGGACGTATAATACACATCGACAATATAACTACACATCAATACACAACTGTGCATGAATATAAACATCCATGCTGCTGTACAATAGAAAACACATTCCTGTGCTAAACATCACTACTGAGAGGTTAATGCTTCTCTAACTTTGGCAGTTTTTAAATTAAACAAACTGAGAAGTTACAACTGGCAGCTGGTTAGCTTAGCATAAAGACTTAGCAACAACGTAGCCTAGCTGCCTTGTTCTAATACATATTGTATTATATGTACGTATAGCTTCTTACTTAGAGTTCAGGTGTAAAAAAAAAAAATTTAACTGCTTGTCACTTCTCTGTTCTGATAAGCTAACTGGCTGCAGTTTTTTAATCTTTAATCCTTTGATAAAAGTATGATTTTTAATAAAAACTAGTTTAATTTTTTAATTATAAACAGTGTATATAGCATAGAAATATTATAAAGCACACTAATACATCAGAGGCAGGTTTCTACAGATAACAGTGATGTTTTCTAAAACAAAACAATATGGTACCCTGAAAATGTGCTTTAATAAGAAAGGTCACAGTGTCCATTGAATCTGCTCTGGTGTGACTGAGAGATGTGGCAGTGTGTGCAGGAGTGAGGCCAACATGACGGGCGCGATGCCAGGACTGAGAGGAGGGACATGAGAAGGTGGGGACCATATCAGTTACAGTCACAATTCATTATTTTTCATCTGTTCCAACAATCAGTGTTTTTAAATCTATATTAACATTCATCTGACTCTGGAATAGTAAGCAGCGTAAAAAGATACAAACCATACAGCACATGGAAAATATGCCTATCAAGTGTGTAACAATCTAATACTCACAATATAAATGTGTAAATAAACAGTGTACCTGACTTTTACACATTACGGAGTATAATATTCACAATACCACCAGAAATGTGTTAATATGCCCACAGTCAATATACTGTACGGCTTTGTGTAAAATGTATTTTGTTCTGTACACACACTTGGTGCTGTCAGCTTCTCATTCCTCACATCCTGAACACCCCCTCACAGACCTGCGGCTTGTTAAAGCTGTCGAATGTGGTGCGTTTTCACTCTCTCTTACAGACAGGCAACATGTCTCATTTGTTCCAGAACTTCCCCTCGGCAGCCAGCCTCTGGCTCAGCAGGCACAGCTGCCGGAGGAAGCCGTCATTGGGTCCGATTTCTCTTTTCTGTCGAACCATGGCCAGAGCGGTGTGAACATTCATGTGTTGGCGAAGCATCAAGTAGGCTATGACTAAGGTCGGGGAGCGGCTGTAGCCTTCCCTGCAGTGAACATAGATTTTACCTGCAGAAGACAGGAAAAGAAACAGTGGTCATTGAGTTTTGGTCACCTCTGAGGCAGTACAACCACAAAAAGGGTATGTTAACAAACCTGATCATGGATTTAGAAAGCACAGAGAAATATTTGGGTCCAAGATCCTGTAAAATATTTCATTTTATGTCACAAGATTTTGCCTAACCCTAACCGTACACCTAACCCTAGCACCGGCTCACGGCTTTGAATGCCTGAAAACCCAAACAATCTCAAGTTATAATTCTCTGTGAGTTTTTTCTTCTATTCTACATATAGTAGAATAGATGTATGTATGTCCTAGCAATACTTTTACACTTATATTACTATTTTCAAAGATCTAGAATAATGAAGAATACCCACATGAGCAGGACTAGCTAATAGTGCCAGAAACGGCAGAACCAGGCTCAGGATGGTCGGTCATCTGCCTCGACCAGTCGATGTGAGTAGATGGTCATGCCATTATGAGATCAATTAGTTTAATTAATTAAATATTTTTGGAGGTTACGTAAAGCCTTAAGCTTGTATTTGCATTTCAGACATGATCTATGATCCATCTCACCTTTTCCATTTTTGTACGCCAACGCCTTCTCGATAAAGTCTGCTGCCTCTTCGAAGTAAACGCTGATGTCGAAGTGGTCAGTGTCGCTGGCTGGTATTCCGTGGTAGATGATGCCCGTGCCGGCATAGAACTCAGCGCTGGTGTTAACGTGCATGAAGGAGTTTCCCTCCGCGGCGTTCAGGATGTGGGTGACGCCCAGACGCTTCAGGCGCATCACGTTTGTTGCCACAAACCTGCACAAGACAAAGAAATCCTAAGAAGCAGATTTTCCCAACATGACCCGTTGACCTCCTTCACCCTCACAGCCTCCCTCTGGCCCACGCATGAGCCACAAATACAGTTTCCAGGTTGTTCTGTGCTCTGCTGCCTGCTCATTGTCCTTGTTCCACTCATTGAATACGTGTGTGTGTGTGTCTGCGTTTGGTTCTCTCCCCTTTTGGTACCTGTAGGTGCCTGTATAAGCCATAAAGTGGTAATAAAGCTGTCCTTCCTTGACATTGAGTCATATTGTTTTCTTAGAGCTGTATAGTGGAGTAATGATCCGCGGTTCATCGTCCACTTTGGATCATATCTCTATAAAGATTCTCTATTATCGTGCTTATCACTAAAGACTAAATGCTACAGTGTTCTGAAAACAACCATCTGTACCTGAATGCCTCTTGAGACAGCTCGCACTAGCTAAGCACAGTGTTATTTTGATTGGAAACACCTGCAGGTAAAGATAAAGATCCTTTAACCACATTTACCATGTAGCGTCACTACAGCTGATCCACCTCAGCAAGACTAACATAGAAGTGTGTCACAGAGGACTACATGTGGGAACAGACAGAGCCACTGTGTTTATCCACTGCTATGTTCGTATAAGAATTCCTTCCAGAAGAAAGATCTTTTTTTGTGCCTTGGATTTAAGGCTCCTTCTTCTCTTCAACTGAGACGAAGACAGACCTGCTCCTTCTCAGTGCTCTGTGAGCCACTGGCGTGGCAGCGCCTCCTCCTTCATATGTAGAGAGCTAAAAATAGAGCGGTGCTAATACTGAATGCAACATCACGCCTCCACAAAAAGTCTGCCGGGTTCTTGAACTACACAGAGAAACCAGGTCAGCCAAAAAGCATGGAGCGCATGGAGAATCAGTAACACCGCTTTCCTGGTGCATTTCTGGGTTCTACAGCACCCCCCCCACCCCCTCCTGAAATACACCTCCATCACTAACTGTTGGAGCTTTTACACCATGTTCAGGAATATTCTCTTTCTGTGTGTTTGCGATTGAGTATCTGCCTCTGAAGCAGTCACTGGTGTGAACAGTAGTCTGTAGTCATGTACGGGCGATGATGATAATGATGATGATGTTTGGGTGACCTGTCCATGGTGTAGGTGTTCATTAATGCTCTCTATGTTTGTTAGGTACTAAATCATTTGACTTCTTCGACCATCTTCTGTCTCTGTCTCCTTTTTGCCTTTCTTTTTCTTCTCTTTAATAATTCAGCTGATATTTTGCCTATTAAAAAGCTTAACTCGCGGGATTCAGAGATTGTTCTGGATCATGAACTGTCTGCAACACAGTGTATTTCAACAGACTGAGGAGAGACATTAAATTACCATCGACTATCAGCGTGAGCAAACTAAAGGACTTGTAAAGTGAGAAGCAGCAGATCAGTGACTCACGCGTTGCCCACATAAATCCTCGGGTAAACCTCGTGGAGGTGTTTCGTGGGCCAGCTGTAAAAGCCGCTGTCGTCCGTCAGCAGGTCGTTGAGCTGCTGCAGAGACACCTCGAAGCTGGACATGTCCACGCGGTTGGGAGCCGCTGTCGTCACCTGCTGCTTGTGCTTGTTCTTCATAGCGGATGGAAATAAACAGGCAGAGCGAGGTGGGGGACAGGTGTCGCTTTACCAGGCTGATCGCTCCCCTCTGCTCTGCTCTGCCTGCAGCTCAGAGCCTGCATCCAGGGCCGGAACCACGTCTGGGCTGGGGCAGGACCGGGCCCCCTTCAAAAGAAAGGGGGTTAGACTGATAATGCCAGTCTGTAGGTGTTCATGTACTGCTACCTTCAACAAAGTCCACCCAGCTTCTTAGAAAATGCCAGGATTGCAACACACAACAGAATATAGTGTACTCTGTTAACTTGTAGGGGGAGAGGATGGCTGTGAGGATGTGATGTGATATCTTCTTCTTTTTCTTCTTGCGAGACAGGTGGGGTGGTCACCACTGGTCCCGAGGCTCTCCAGAAAAAAACACACTCAAACAATTCTACTGTGCAATAGATGATTTTTATTGATATGATTTTAAAGAAATATTTCATTTGATAAGATTTGCATTCATAATGCTTTAAAGCAAGTGTGATGAAATCTAAAGTGCAAATGCTGCAGCTTCAGTCATGCATTAGTTAGAAAGAGGAAGAGTTTCTTCATTGAAAGCCTGTATCCCTGTGTAAAAATGACTTGAAGAGAAGCTGGTGGCACGTCCAGCTGATCTTTCCAGTCAGTGTGAACATTCGCAGTAGCACTGCAAAGCTCCTTTGGCAACTTGACACTGAGAGGCTACAGCTTCAGGAGAAGAAGAAGATGAGGAGGATTTACACAAACATTTAGTCAGCTGATGATGCCAGATGAGATAGAAACATCTAGAGAAGTGTGTGAGCCATGTGTTGTCCTCTAAACAGCCCTTAACTAGACTGGACAACAGTGTTGGCCTGTAGTTTACTCGGCTGTTCACACTCTACTCTCTATATACTCTACACACTCTAACCTGTTTAACCACAGAATTCTAGTTCAAGGTGGGGGAACCTGACATTTTAGTGTTTTTTACATTTATACTTTGCGTTGTGCTGTCAGTGCTCTGATAAAACAAATGGTGATTTCCTGTGTGTATTAACTTTACTGTTTCCTCATCTTAACCTCCTGAAAGCTCACAATGCCTGTTACTTAGTAAATAGGTTTATTAGTTCAAGTAGTAGAGTTCTAGGATGAGTTCATCTAAAGTTATTGGGCAGTGTGAGCTTTCAGAAACCCCCCCTCAGAGTCAAGCTGACTGCAGTGCTCTTTAGCACATCTCTGGTTGCATCTTTCCTGCCCGGCAGCGGAGGACTTTCAGGAAGCTGTCGATCTTGTGGGAGTCACGTCGGAAGCAGTTCAAGAGGAAATAGAAGTTGGCAAGTTTGGAAATCCTGTCCTGGCCGATGTCATTCCCTCCGCTGTATGGCAGCAAGGAGACAGCCTGAGTCGCTGGCCCCATCTGGTAGAGAAAAGATACACAGTTAATATTATTATTTTAAGTTGGTAGAAAATGTACATTTGCTCATCCCATACTTGCACACCTTGCCAGATAGGATATCTAGGCCGTCTCCCAGGTTCTTAGTGTGCTCCTGGAGCTCCTGAACCTTGTTGGATATCATGCTTTTTGAAGGGTGAGGCAGGTTGTTAGCAGAGGCGGACAGGACCAACAGAGGGTCCACCCAGGCTTGGAGCAGAGAGCGAGCCAGCGACAACAGGTCTGATTCCTGGTAGACAAACAAAGGAGGTAGAAATGTTGGAATTTCAATTTTGTTTTTAGAAGAGGTCAGTAAATATTACGGATGTTTTTAACAATGAAATCCTACATTCATTAATTTAACAAAAGTTTCTTACTTTACTTTAGTTCATGATTTCTTAATTACTGGATACATTGTGTTATTCTTCATTCAAACATAATATATAACACAGCTGGTTTGGTTATAATTTAAATATATCTTTAATGTCTTCTCAGGAACAGCAATGATGTTACTGGGTCAAATTGACCCAGGGCATGTCAGAAAACCAAAAAACATAAGCCGTTGACCGTTCATTTTATATGTTGATTACACTTATTAAGCCAAAAAATACTTTAAATGAGGAGTTAAGAGCAGCGAAGAGGAGACTAAAAAGACAAAGTGAGTACATAAATGATAAAAATGAAAGCATAGAAAAGAGAGAGGCGACTCGGGGACTTACTGATACTTGAAGAGCTTGCTCCTTGTCATTGGGTGTCTGTAGAGAGGAGGTGTGGCACATTGAAGGGCGGGGCATAATTGCATAACCCATAGGAGGGAAATGAGAGTCCTGGGATGGAAGGACAGCTTGGTATAGTTTACTGTATGTGAAGATTCTCTGTCATACAGATCGGGCAATTGCAAAGGTGTGGCAACTGGGCATGATGTTGGACTAAATCACCTACCAAAGTTTATAAGCTACTCCAGCCACTCAGTCAGACCTTTCAGATGGAAGTGCAGTTGCCATTTAAACAGTACATTTGCATGTTGCAGCCCACATATACAGTCAAATATTTTAGTGGCACATGCATGATTTTACTGAAATAAAAAGCAATTTTCAGACTACATGTCCTCTATAAATATAGATGGAAACTACTGGCTAAAAAAATCATCATATAAGCTTTACACCATGCTTTACTTTACTTTACTTTGCTTGGCAGACGCTTTTATCCAAAGCGACTTACAAGGAGCTAGCGCTGGGTGTCTG
>JAUMHJ010000027.1:2485112-2508106 GCA_032361105.1 Microctenopoma lineatum
GAGAGCGGCTGTAATTTATGGCAAAACAATTTCCCTCTGGGATTAATAAAGTGTTTTGAATCTTGAATCTTGAATCTGAATCACAGATTTGGTGGTGAAACCAGCCAATTAATGCCTGTGAACATAGTTAATGCACCTGTCAGATCATGCATGGGGCAAATGTCAAAAGGGTTGATGACTGTATTGTGCTGGTGATTATACCTTCCCTCTGAGTTTAGTGGATTACCATAGGATACAGCTGAACCCAGCCTTCACCCTGAGCCTGTCTCATGATGCCTAACCTGTCTCTTATCTCTCACCTAAAGTCTTGGGTTCTAACATTCACTTCTGTAACTGGGGCCAATTCAGCAAACTTTGAGCATTGAAAAATACCTCACTGAACATAACCATTTAATAACTAATAAATGATCTATGAATATGTCTTGTAACTCAAAATACCAGAAAACAAATCAATACTTCAAATATGGTGAGGGTAAACTATTAGAAGATCAGTTAATATTGTGGGCTAGTGTTTAGCTCTAAAGCAGTTAGTTGCTGTCTGGATTTTGTTGTATTGAGTTCTTGACCTTTAAAACAACCAAACAAGTCCGGTTGCTGTGGATAAAACCTTTTTTGAGATAACCATGACCTGGATGAATGAGAACCTTCACTGTTCTAAGACTCCTGTAGTTTCTGACACTGCACAAAGCTGCCACTAGGTGGCACAATTCAACAAACAGATGAAGTTGGTTAGTCAGCCATCATGTTCTTCATGTTCCGCCTACATTCGCACACACATTCAAATATAAGGTTATTCACAAAGTTTACTTCTGTGTCAGATTTTTTTCCTTCCTTTCATGATGTGATGTAGTTTTAATCATCATCCTTCACACCTCAGTAAACTGGCTAAGACTTCCTGTTGGTCTTGAGGCGGCACCAGAGGCATGGGACAACCTGAAGAAGCTCATAGCATGTCATGTCCCTTCTTCTGACTGTCTTTACTAATCTTCCTCCTGTGGGTCACTGCCCCCTCACCCTTGTGCCCCTCCACTCATGTCCCCGCCCACTGCGTATCCACGTGTGTTGCCCTCTCACATGTTTTATCTCCTCCCACCGCTTTCTGTGCTCCCTCCCTTCCCACCAACTCACTCTCATCTCCACTGTCCCTCTCTCTGTCTCTGCTGGCAGCCCTGGGATCCATAGGCGTTTGGAGGACAGGAACAGGACAGGACACACAACCTCAATACCCAGTACCACCATAGACATGTCAGACTCCGAGACAGCCGCTGCCCCTGTCGAGGCCCCCGTCCCTGCTGCTTGTGCCAACATCAAGGCTGACCTGGACAAATGGTAGGTGATGTTAGAGTGAAACAATGCGAGAAGAACGTTTAAATATGTTTCTTGCACTTTTTGCACAACCTCCTGAAGTTCGTCATCACTGCATTGACATCAAACTCACTGAGCATCATAGGAAGATGTCATTGGTCTATCTGTCAATGATGCACACATTCTTCTGTCACCTGAGGAGTTGCCAACAATCATCTGTAATAACTGTGATGCTGAACAACAGAAGATGACAAAGGTATTATTAATTTGAATCATCTTCAATGTGCTTGAACATTACCTAACAAGCTGTTTGCAGGCTGCAAGGATATGAGCTTGGAGCAAGAATTACTAAAAACCCGAGATAATTTAACCTTGCACATGTCCGACAGGGAGGGAAGAAGGATTAAATGAAATACAATAAAGACCCCAGCATCCTAAAACGCACAGTGCTAAGATGGAGTCTCTTCGGTGGATCCCGTGGTTAACGTTGAAACGCAACAAGCGAAAATGCGTCTTTGTATGTTGAAATGTAACCGAATGGGAAAACCTAGCTGGACGCAGGGGAAAGGTTATAAAAACTAGGGGTACCCTATGTGGCGGAGAGCGATTAATGATGTGTGGCAGGAGGGTGATGTTTGATGCGCATTCGCATGCATGGATGAAAACTGGGAATCTGCTTGCGTCACTAGCCCCTCTTTCCCTACAATCCTTTAGCATTAGCTTGTACTGTTTGTCCTTGTTGGCTCCTTTTGACTGTTACAGTGTCAACCATCAGGCATTTGTTACATGTATTCACAGCAGGCACAGAAGAACATGGATGACTGTTTAGTGTGTGTGTTTAGTTCAGAGTGTACGATGACATAACTCTTTGGTGTCCCTGTTCTTAGCCTCTGGTACATACTTTGTCTGGTACAGTCCTTTGTGACAGATTATTCTTTGTGGTTGAATATGATGTTGGGACCTGCCACATGGTTGTTTTTCAGCCTTGAAGCTAGTATTTTATTGGTGGTAAAGGCGAGCCTTCCCAGCCAGACCGTTGGATATTGATAAGGTGGTGGTGAGTGTGTGAAGCCTTAGATAAGCCAGCAGGTTAAGGCGTGGATGGTTGTCGGACTCAACTTTGTTCCCCCTTGAACTTTTTCTGTTGTTGTCTGAGGACACATAAAGATCTATTTAAATGTGCAGACTTGATAGTTTAGGACACCAATCAGAATCAGCTTTATTCGCTCCTATTATCCTCAGATTACACGTATATATTGTACAATTCTATGTTTAGGTTTTTATGAGCATCCATCATCAATAAACAACTTGCATTAGGTCTCAACGTGCAGTGCCAGCACCATGCTGTTTACTGCAGCTTGTGCAAATAGACTTACTCTGGGCCTTCTGGACAAGGTCGGCACTCTGTGGAGCTGTTCGAAGCACACGATGAATAGTTTCTGATGATAAAGTGTTGAATTGACAAGTGATTATAGAATTTGGGCTGTTACATGCAGTGCCAGTAATGCCAACAGGCCCTGAACCCATGACCTTGAAGGGTTGAAGGTCAGGTGTCGTCAGCACCATGTAGTACATGTTAAACTGCTGAAAGCTGTTAAACTGAGGCCCTTGGTCTTTCCTTACTGTTTGTAAGTAGTTTTTAATATCACATCTCTAACTAGAAATACTGTTGTAAGGTGTAAGGTGAAAGGTGTTGCTCACAGTGATGGGGTGACGTTGATTATGTTACACTGCACTGTTTAGGTGTCCATATCACTGTTTGGCATTTCCTGCATGTGTATTTACTGCTGCAGCAGAGAAAAAGATGTGTTTACACGATATTACCCATGCTAGCTAAATTAAGCTTTACTCAGCATGCGTTTAGCAGCTCCAGCAGGATTAAAGTGTGAAAGCATCATGGTTTGATTGACTTTAAGCACAAAACTGGGTTAGGGATAGGCCTAAAAAGAGTTAGGTAAGCTTATATAGACTACCTTTAGTATCAACATGTACTGTCAAACAACATGACAAAGCATCAGTGCCTCACGGGCGTGGAGTGAGAGTGGCCAAGTGGCTAAAGAAACCGACTACTGCATTACTCATCTGCCTTTGTGGACCTCTGTCCTCCACTCTGCATGTGCCGAATGTGACGGAGGCTGCTACACCTACATATCACCAGGTCCTGAATGGATGTGTAGAGTAAAACACATTACTAGCCTAGCCTTTGAGCCAACTGGACTTAACGTCACTGAATCTGTGTAAGGAATACCAGAAGCTCTGTGTATTTATAGACAGCAGCTTTGAAAAGTCATGAATAGATGTGTGTACGAGTAAAACTGTATGTGGAGGATACCGTGACATTTTCCCTGCCATAGATCCTGTTACTGCTCCACTTGACACCTGCTCCTTTCATGTCAGCTAGTCAAAAAAAGTCCCACATTCAACCTCAGAGACACATATGGAGGCATCCATGTTAACTTTCAACCTTCTTGCTGGCGTAATAAGAATCTCTGTATACTGTACATTCTTACAACCTTAACCCTTTACCAGCTTTTTGAAGTTAAATGTCCTCACAATGTAGAAATATCCTCACACTGAAATTTGCGCATGCTTGCACACATCCACACCCTGTTTTTCATCACGGTCGTTTTACGTGTGTGTTCTTGCCAGGGCTGCTTGTCGGGGACTCTGCAGAATTTAGTAATCTGAGCCCTATAAGGTTATGTCAGACTGGCACTCCTAGCTCCTTCCCATGCCGAACCATCCATAGGGAGTCCCTGTCAAGTTGTCACTAAATGTAACTCATAAAAATATCTTTGATCTGTAGAAAAAAGCAGAAGCTTCTTTTAACAACCTTTACTGCTGTTCTCTGCGTGTTTTCAGAATTTTAATTCTAAAATCATTTTAACCCACTTGCACGGGATGCTTGCTTGATTCTTGTGTACCCAGGACCATAGTACACTCAGGCTTAATCACGTGATCTCTGGCCTGATGTTTGGCCTCTACATCATGTCTGCTGCACCTGCTCAGTGATCTCCTATGCGTGTTTGTCCCAGAGGACAGACTACAGCCAGCTCACGCTAAATAATTCACCCTTCATTTCCTAATTGTGTTCAAGATGGGAGGACGATGTCACGTCTCCACCACCAAACCTGGGGGGTGATGAGTCAGACCTGGACATGCTGACATCACTGCATCATAGTGATACTGCTGCTTCATTAAGAAATAACAGGCCAAGTAATTGTTCTGCCTTATGTACTGAATATTAGCTTTTTTTTACGTCACTGTAATTGTTTCGTTTTCCTGTAGCAAGTGTAAAAGAGCAGGCTTGGATCAAATGTTCAGTTCTCAACTCAGAGGCCTGCCACCAGTTGCCACGGCAACCCAATTTTACCCTATGACCCTGTAACATGACCTCGTTCGCTCAAAGTCGGGCTTTCACTCCACAGATTGCGTGATGGCTGCGGTGGTGGTGATGTCATTGGTCCTCTCCCTGTTCTGATGCTTAATCCCTCATTAGGAATACTTATCAAGACCACGTCAGTTAATGGAGTTTATGTATGTATGGAGTTCCTCCATCCAGCTCAGTCAGTTCAGTTTCTCTTAGAAGTGAGATGGAAAAGTCTATTAAGTGTCTGTGTGTGATGCTGCTGTAGGAATATCTAACACAGCATCAGGGGTTCCACTTCCTGTTGCTCTGGTTTAGGCTCATCAGAGCACTGCACTCATTGACACTCATGCCTGCTGTGACACAAACTGGCTCCTGTCTCCTCACACACCCTCACGAAGCATCATCCTGGCAAAGTAAAGCAGGGAGTGATAATCTGCAGCAGCCAGCTGTGTGTTACATCACTAGTGGGCACCCAGCCATATCACACATGGACGAAGCTGCAAAGATGGCTACAGGTCAATTTAAATGGACATGACACTGTACCATATGGTGCTTTTCATTTATTGTTTTGCAAATACTTGCAATTCTTTGAACTGCAGATTTGCAAAATAGACTTTCAATTCCACAGCTGTTTATTTAGAGTCTCATCAGTGGAGCTCTGTCAGAGACCTCAGGACATGACAACACTGTATTCTAAGTGTGCAGAGGTGGTGAGTACAGTACATTTGCTCAAGTACCATACTTAAGTACAATTATCCGGTTTTACTGGAGTATTTCCATATCATTTTCATTTTATTTTTAGTCTTCTTTAGTGCTCAGGGACCTATTGTACTTTTTTACTTCACAACATTTTAATTTAAATATTTACTTTAGTTACTAGTTACATTTCACAGACTAAAAAATAAAATATAATCAAATGACAAACATGGTGGTTAGAATCCAGAAGCTTCATCTGTCCCCCATGGGGATTATTATTATTAATATATTATATTATTGTACCAGCTGTTTTTACACACAAAGTCTAACTAACGCAGAGTTGTTTATTAATTACTATAACATTTCACCTTTGAATGTTTGTTGAGCAAATCTGAAGTAGACGTGTACATTTTTATTAGCAATATCAAAACCAATACTGTTTAAAATAATAAATAGTCATTCCACATCAGTAAAACTAAAGGTCTTCAGTAGTAGAGTATTTGCCTTTTACCTTGGGTAATTAAAGTCTGTAACTTGTTAATAAGAATAAGATTGTGATGGGCCGTAGACTGCTAACATCCCCTGACTTTCATACTGTGTTTAGTGTTGTACAGTGACTGACTGGTGTCGATCAGACCTAACTCTTAGGAAGACAGTATTTGCCACATCAACGTCTACTGGTCTTGGGGACATTAGCCACTCCTAGCATACCACAGCCAAATCTTAAACTGACTTGCAGACATATTGCATTGTGGGTGACAAAGGCACGTGTGTGAATAGGAAGGAGAAGCAGAGCGACTCTGGTTTTCCTGATCTGAGTCTGTGAGGATGGCTTCACGTTCATGTAATGTGAATCCCCTCCTCCTGTGAGCTCAGCCATGCACCTCTGATCGTGCGCCCCTCCCTCTGCCCCCTCTTTCTCCCCCTCCCTCTCGCTCCATCACCCTGACGCGCTGTGACACCGTGTTGGCTGCTGTGTTTGCTCGTGCACAGGAGCCTGAAGTAATCTGTTAGTCCACATTCTCACGTTCTCTCTCGCTTTCATCCCCTTTCTGTCTCTATTCTCTCTCAGCAGTGATTATCATTTTGTTTTTTTTCTTCCATAAAAGTCTGTCAGCACCCAAACAAGCATCTGTCTTGTCAACAGAATTAGTTGGACCAGGATTGAATCTGCTGTCGCTGACTAAACCTCTCTCTCCCTACGTCCTATGCCATCTGTGTGACTGAGATGAAATGCTAAGGTGTTAAATTATGAATTACCTTAAATGTGATCTGTTATTAATGTTTTCTTCTAGTGTGGCGGAGAAAGGAGCCGAAGGCTGCAAAGATCTGATGGAGGCCTTTGCTGCGTGTGTGAAACGTGCAGGCGAGGGGACGTCATGAGGAGTTGCCTCCAATGTTAGTATGTTGCATAACCGCTGACTCATTCAGAGTCAGCACTGTTTGAATGGAAAATCAAATGTCGGCGTGTTCCTAATAAATCAGCCAATGAATAACTTGCATGTGATGGCATGGCTGTTAGCGGCACAGGTCCCAGCGCGCTCTCTCTTGGCACATGTACACTGCCGCATGAAGCAGCATTTCTAAATGTCTGCTGGCGATATACAGCTAGATATCTATCACACTGCTGCTCCTCAACTGAGACAAGCCACATGCTGCAATCCAAACCTAAGGACGTTGCAAATCTAATAGCAGTAACATGTGGAAACCATGTTCAACACTTCCTCGTCTTCTCCCCCAGGTCCACTGCACTGAGTCCTCCAAGTTCCCAGCATTCCCTTCTGCACAACAGCACTGGACTGACTGATGACATGACGAGGATGATCATGGCGTGACAAACCCTGGGATCTGCTGGCAGTAACCACAGTTTCCTCAAGTCCTCCCTCCTCCTTCCCCCGGTGTAGCCTTTCCTGTTGTCCCTCTGTCCCTCTGTCCCTCTGCGGCTGACATTGACTTCAGATGATGACTTTTAAATGGGAATAAAGTGTGAAATAATTGGTATAAAAACACAGTGTGGCTTTTGTCTCTTTTGTTGCACCATGTGTGACAGTATGAACCCTGGTTGTGGTCACAGTTCCGTCATGCATGAGCCAACAGAAATCCAGAATAATGCTCTCAATTTGTTTATCTTTGTATTAGTACATTTAAATTACCTAATCAGGTAAAATACTAACAAATAAGTGTGATGCAGTTGCAGACACCATCTCCACCTGAGCTGTAAATATATGACAAAGCAAATAATTTGATGTAAAATGTGAAATATTATCCAGCAGATTAGTGGACTGAGTTATGAAGGGAAGCCATTCTGACCCCGCGCCCTCAGACGTCAGTGCTGTCAGCCGTCTGTCTGTCGGACTGTTCCCCCTGGGTCTGTTCTAATCCATCTCCAGGGGGGTCAGTTCAGACTGTTTTAGCATTACACCCACACATTCCCAAATTAGTGTGACCTCTGCAGAAGTATGCCCAAATATGTAACATGTTAAAATATATATAACATGGTGTGGTGTTACAGAACACCCTGAAAACAAGCTAACTCAGTACAAATCCATGTTTTCCAAGTTGAAAAAATGCAGTAATTAGTATGATTGCTCTAATTTCTGAATTAACCAAGACTGACGACAAGAGAGGAGACACGTCCTCACCATTCACTGTTGTGTTTTCAAAATTAAAGTTAGTGTACAAACCTGCTATAAGAGAGCAGCGAGGAACCTAACATCATTAATCATTCACACTTTTAGTCACGCAGGTGCACGCTCTATAGTATTCTGGACATGGCATGTACATGCAGCATGTGCTGCACTATATGAACATGACTCTAAATACTCCTCTGCATGTGACACAGGATATACCATGTCCAACCACTCCAGACGGGCATGAGGGTAAATGCCTGAGAGAGATTCCACTGAGAGGGCTGCAGCACTTTGACCCTGCAGTGAAGAGTGTGTGTGTGTGTGTGTGTGTGTGTGTGTGTGTGTGTGTGTGTGTGTGTGTGTGTGTGTGTGTGTGAAGGAAATATAAATGCAAATAAAACCTAATCTATTCTACGTCTGGTAACAGAATGTGTTTGTTTGTTTTTCAACTACGGGCAGTAAGCGCGTGTATATCAACATTTCGGTGTTGGATGGATAGTTGCTTTCCTTGGATTCAGGGACTGAATTCAGATTCAGGTGGCCACACTCTCAGTGTCCCAGTGGTTTAGTTCAGATCACTACATTCAACCTTCTAGTGATCGAGATCAGTTTCTTCTTAAAGGCTGCCTGTGGCTTACCAACATTTTGCTCTTCCTTTGAAGAAAACATTGGATGGAGCTGGTTTAAAAGTCTATTGTGTGCTGTCACCGCTGAGAGTCTTTACTCTCCAACAGCACCACCTTGTGGTCGGAACATTCATCTACAACAGCAGCCAGCACATCTTCCTGTCTGATTTAAGTCATGTAAACAGCAGCTCATACGTGTTTTATTAGGCCTGTTCGATTAGAGCATGTGTGGAACAACAACTATGTTCTGCTTTGAGACACTTCTCTTGTCTCCTTTAAACTTCTTCTCTCACACGCGCATGAACTCCCTGTACTGTACATATTCACACACACAGCACCATTAGGTAATCTGAGCCACACGGGCCTGACGGCATTGAGAGATTAAGATTAAGCGGGATTAAGATTGGGGAGTTAACGTCATACAGATTTCACAATGTGAAATGTAATCACAGAATTGAGTCATGCAGCACCCGGGACACCATGATCTGACACAGGGGTGAGTTTGGACAGTGAGTGTCCATGAAAAGATTAGATTTTATATTTCAAAGAGAAGCAAACACAAAAACATCAGGACAAGAGTAAAGAGCTGTGAGCGCAGTGAAAACGCTCTGCTCACTGATGGGCTGGTTACCAATAATCCAAAACAAACAACCAAGGCAACGCTGGAGTGACTTCAGGACACGGCTCTCTTAGTGAAGAACAAACACAGCAGCTGGTAAAGGAGGCGCTATGCTGTCAGGTGGGTAATCAATAAGAATACATCACCATTTCTTCAATCATTACATTTCTAAACTAAACCAACGTGTGGAGTGGAGAAGAAGAAATGTGTGAGCTAAAGCACAGAGCAGCACACACACACACACACTTCCTGTGGGACAGATGCTGGAAGGTGTGACCTGGGTCTGGGACATGGTTCGAGTCTGTGTGCTACTTGGTGCTTTCCTGTGCTGCAGCCAATCACATGATGTGCAACTCTGTTGTGGCACAGGAAAAATGGGTGGGGGCGAGAGAGACACACACAAGGGAGCAAGAGAGAGGGGGGGGGGAGGGGATGGAGGAGCGGAACCCGGATGCTGATGCTGAGCGATGAGGGGAAGGAAGCCACACAGAAGGAGGAGGAGGAGTGCGAGAGGTGGGGAATGAGAGAAAGAGAGACGGGGATAGCACGTAGTGGAGGACACTCCTGTGGATGAAGCCCACTTCCTACAACCTCAAAGCTTCTTTTCTTTTTCGGAGACGGGTAAAAAATAAAAGAACCAGGTTTTGTTATTTGTGCGGGAGCCAGCGACCTACAGCTCCGGCAGGGAGGAGATGCGGTGATATGAGAGCAGCCGGCCAGGGAGGAAGAGGGAGTCGGCCAGCAGCAGGCCATCTGAGGATGCGTGTTGTTTCTAGAAGCTGGATTAAGTCTCCGCGCCGCAGCTGTCCCGCCTGACGCGCTCTGCCCGCAGCTCTTTGCCTTCTCCTGTTTTTTTTTATACTCTTCCTCTATTTCCTGATGCGGGGCTGGGGAGGGGGTGAGCCAAAGTGTGCACCGGATATTGGAAAAGCCATTCTTCTTGCTGATGCTGTTGTGATCATAGATGATCATCTGAACATCGCCGCGTCTCTGACCGAGCGAGGCCTTGCGTGAGCAGAGAACAGGAATGTCCGAGCTGAAAACCTGGTCGGACTGTAGCAGCAGCAGCAGCAGCAGCAGCGAGGAGGGGGTCCCTGATATCGATCAGAGCATGGATTCAATCAGGCCATTCTGACTTGGGATATTTGAGACTCTGCTCTTACAGAAATCAATCGGTGGCAAATGTAGCCTTCCTGTCTGAATGAGCTTTATCTTAACTGCTCCACCTTTGGCCCACTGTAGAAGCTATATATCAGCTTTAAACTACTGTTATTTAGAGCAGGGGATGGGATTATGCCCCCTCCTCCCCACCCTCCTCTCTTTCTGATCTTTCCTCTGAATGATGCTGCTGTAGCGGGACTGTAGTGGTTTGCTGTAGGCCTTATACAGAGGAAACTCCTAGTACAGAGTTGAACGCATGACCAACACTTGGAGGGGAGTAGCCTGGAGGGCCCGGCTTTAGATCACGAGCAGGCCTCCGCACCCCCTTCATGCTCCGCCGCCGTTCATCCCGTCTGTGATGCGCGCGGAGCGGGACTGAGCGCGGATCCGCCTTCAATCAGAAACCAAATCCACCCCGAGGAAGGATGAGCAGCAAGGAGCTGACGGCGGGCCCGTCCAGTCAGTTCGTGGGCCCTTACCGACTGGAGAAGACCCTTGGGAAGGGACAGACAGGTAGGAACCTCCTAGATTACTTGCAGCAAGGCAAATAGGACGTGTGCCAGATGCATCAGCTGACTGCTGGGTGGAATCACTTTAACGTCCCTGTGATATTCAGAGCTCATGGTCGGATCCTTAGAGATGATGTAAGTCCTCCTGTCGTGGTTTAATTATTCTACAGAACGTAGGCCTAGTGTTTTAACAACACTACAGGCTTTGGTCAGGGCTTGTGACAATGTCAGCAAAGCTTTTTGAATTATTTATGACGTCCCTTCCTTCCAGATTTCACGCTGCATGATGATTTCTGAAATTCCAACATCTTCTTCCTCTCACTGTCTACCTCTCAGGACTGGTGAAGCTCGGTGTGCACTGTATAACGGGGCAGAAGGTGGCCATAAAGATTGTCAACAGAGAGAAACTCTCCGAATCAGTTCTGATGAAGGTACAGCACTTTAGAAGGCATCCGTCCGTCTGTCTGTGTGTCTGTCTGTGCTGTAGCTACTGTACCCGTAGTCACCAACAGTAATTATGGTAGTTATAAAGCTCAAATCATGTAAGCCCACACTCTCCAGTCTGCAGAAATACCAGTAGAAATGGACTGTGTGGGCACTGCTCTGTGTACTGAACAATAGAGAGGATTTCTGATGAAGCCCTGATGAAAGCTAGTGCAGCTGTAACACACTGGACTGAAATGAAATTTAAATGGCCTTTTCATGTTGGCATTTCTAATGTGGATGATTACACGGAGCAATGTGCACGTCTGAATCTCAGAAATGAACAAGCGCTTGGGATGGTACGAGTGTGGGCAGCTCAGACTGTGACAACATTTATATTTGGCTTTGACCTCATTCTTCGGTGTGATGAACCTTCATCCACTTCATACAGTGGAGCTCGTTTGTCCTGGACGATCAGTATGTGCTGTCTCTCAGCCAGGCTGCTGTCTGCAGGTTGTCATTGGGAAGGCCACATACAGAGCCATGGAGCTGCAGCTTTTTCATGCTAGGAGTTACTGGGTTGTCTTATGTCAGTACAAGGAAAGGATAAAGTTCACTGCACGTTTCACCATCTGTCCAACAGGACAACACAAATATGGAATTGAATCATTGAAAGGCTTTGACTGCTACAGACAGTTAAATCCTATTTATTTTGCACCATACCAGGACCAGGTCTTTACATTGCTTTTTATGTCAGGAGTGATCGCAGCAACTGAAACCTCTTTTTAGTATTTGGGCGTTTGAATAATGTATTAAGCTTTACTTGAACATATCCTCTAATGAACCATCACTGCAGTGTTTTGTAGGGGTGACTTTGGATCAGCTGGTTGGGCAGTTACCTACAAGCTCCAAAGTTGTAGGTGTAAGTCCTGCTTGTGGAGATTCAGTCTTCAAGGTAATTGCTGTTCCAGAGGTGCTGGTCATGGTGACATCAATGGAAATATCAATGTACATTTTCTGATTAGAGACGACAGATGGTTTGAAACACTAGTAAAGGAGGCCATTCATATCCAAGTGGAAAAAGCCCATCTACCCCTCACTTAGGAGGGGAGGGGGTCTATGACATCATTTATTAGCCACTTACAATGCAGCCTTGCCATCCTTTCCCAGCTGTTCACACTTTGACACATGATGGCCAAGTGGTGCAATCATCAACAAGTGACCTGCACCACCCTCAAGGCGTGAACGACAGGATAAAACTAAGGAAGCCTTCTGAATTGGAGGCTGATAATGATGAGAGTTGTTTATTAGTCTAAAAAATTATATTTGCTTTCACACGGATGAGTCCTCGTAGTGATGCTTGCTAGCTTAGCTTAATCAAACTGTATATTTATATTCTGGGTCTGAGCACAAAATGCTAAGCTAGTGATGCTTCTTTGAGCTTTGTTTTGGTCCCCACCATCTCCTTGAGGAAAAATCAGCTTTCTATGCTGCTTAATGTTCAGTCTGCTGTTTGGTGCTAGCCAGCGTGTGCAGAGGGTTAGCACAAAAGGAATACAGTTATGGGAGGTTATGCTAAAACAATTGCTCAAAGATGACAAAACATACTGTACAACTAAGGAATTGCAGATGTTTGCACTTTATATTACACATAGTAATTTGCTTCAAACAGCTTTAATAATGACTGAAAGTTCTGATTTGAAAACTAACAATGCACTCACAGGTTAAGCTTTTTAATTCTTCTTCCCTTATACAACATACTTATGTCTCCGAATAAAAAAGAATTCGTTCTTTAAAGTGTCTCTGTCTGCTACACATTTTTAACAGCCTGTCTTTTTACTTGCTTCTGCCCGCTTTCTCTCTCTATATTACATCATATTTACCCTCCTCTTCCTTCTGACATTTCCATCTCCATCATTTCCAACCTCTCTCCTCCTCTCTCCTAACCTTTCTGCGCATCTCTCCCTCCCTCTGTCTATCCAGGTGGAGAGAGAAATAGCTATTCTTAAACTAATAGAGCACCCTCACGTTCTGAAGCTGTATGATGTCTATGAGAATAACAAATACCTGTGAGTATCTCTTTATCTTTCTCCTTTCCGCTGACTCTCACCAGAAAAAAAAAACTCCATTGTCTTCCTCTGGATCTCTGCCAGAGCAGAAACAACCTTGAATGTGAAAGGAAGACATGGTTGTGTAAGACCTAACTGAGATAAATAACCATATAACACTGACTATGAATGTGTGCTTGGTTGTGTATGAGTTTGCATATTTAGACGATGAATGACTTCCAGTAAAACAGTTTTTTTCCCAGTCTCCATCTTTCTCACCCACCACCCTTCTGTCCATCAGGTACCTGGTGTTGGAACATGTGTCCGGTGGAGAGTTATTTGACTACCTGGTGAAGAAGAGCAGACTAACCCCCAAAGAAGCCAGGAAGTTTTTCAGACAGATCATCTCAGCCCTTGACTTCTGCCACAGTCACTCCATATGGTGTGTGAGCAAAGCTATAGGAAACTTTGCTTTGATATGCTGTTACCACGTTCAACGTATCACATCAAGTGCTTAATACAAAAATGGAAAAAGCTATGGTTCAGTATTGACTAATAGACATCTGAATACTGCTTTATTTGAGACGACCACAGGCCAAATACTGATTTAAACTCTAGAGTGAATAGAATTTAATAGGTTCATCATATTTGTCTGATGTAAAATCTAATATAGAAAGATAACATAAACTACAACTACAAACGCTGAAGGTGTAAACTAGAAATATTTAAGTTGAATACAAATACTTTAGTCTGTACACAATTCGAGTAGCCTGTATGTACATAATTACTTTCCACCAATGTTGTGCAATAGAGAAGCAAATCTGATGCATAACTCACGTCTCATGTTACAGTGTCAGTTGCTTGTGTTCCCTGCAGAGCACACAAGTCTGTTCAAGCAGTAATCTGTTCATAATGGAATCACTGTAATCGTAGTTCCTGAGTGGAGAAAGGAAGAATTATAAATGTCTTTCTGTCCCGTGGAAGTCAATCAACTGTGTGTGTGTGTGTGTGTGTGCACAGTCACAGGGACCTGAAGCCAGAGAATCTACTCCTGGATGAAAAGAATAACATCAGGATAGCAGACTTTGGCATGGCCTCATTACAAGTTGGGGACAGCCTGCTGGAGACCAGTTGCGGGTGAGTACAGGAGGTCGGAGCTTCCTGTATTTACTGTGGCACAGTATAGATGCTAATTCTGTTCCCTAATGTCTTTCTCTTGATGGTTCTGTTAATTAGAAGCTTAAATAACTTTAAAGCATGCCGGTTTTTAATGAGTTACTCTACCTGTATCTGTATCAATGTGTCTGATATCTGTTTAAGAAGTTCCCTCTTTTTTTTGGTATAGATCTCCACATTATGCTTGTCCAGAGGTCATACGGGTAAGCTACCTCCCTCTCACATTTGAGATACACTTTCATCCAGGCTTGAATGCCTCTTGTGCAGACACAGAGCGCCAGACCGGCTGCTGCTGTTCTGCTAGTGCAACACTTGTGTGTAGACGGTTTGTCACTGGGCATGTTTGCATACCTAATGCTGCCCTGCACTTGCTCTTGTGTCTCAGGGGGAGAAGTACGATGGTCGCAGAGCAGATGTTTGGAGTTGTGGAGTCATTCTCTTTGCTCTTCTTGTGGTAAGAACTTGTTAAAGCACCAGCACAAAGCAGGGAAGAAAAAAGACATGAACTGGATGTTAATTATATAGCAAAAAAACAGCTAATGCGTGTACTTTTTCAAATCTATTTCTCTCATTTCTCGTTATCTTCTTCCTGTGTCTCTCCATCTTTGGTCCATCCTCATCAGGGTGCCTTGCCCTTTGACCATGACAACCTGCGGCAGCTTCTAGAGAAAGTGAAGAGCGGGGTGTTTCATATGCCCCATTTTATACCTCCAGAGTGCCAGGCTTTGCTTAAAGGAATGATAGAAGTCAACGCTGAAAAGAGACTTACGGTGAGAACGGGCAGATCGCGGGGATGAGGGGGAGTAACTAGGCAAACCTTAAACTTAGAGCTACAGCATGTCACTTTTTTGGAATGTATTTTTAGTGTAAAGTGACCTAAATGTGCAGAGGCCCCAACAGAAGTGCAGACGCATCGCTTCTGAAAGTTTTGAGTGAGTCTCACCTTTGGAAGCAATTGGAGAATTTCAACCTCTGCTTCCTATTGATTAGTCAGTATAGAGCCATTCTTACCTGAAGGGCTGTGGGGAGCACAGTGGACCCATTTTAGCACCAGTTCTAGTTGTTTATTGTAACTTTTAAAAGTAGGTTTCGATGATATTATTGAATTGCCAGGAATTGCCAGTGAACACCCAGCCACACATCTTAAAGCGGTGTACCAATATTCACTAAACTTAGTTTCTTTGGTCCAGAACTTGGTGGATGGCTTCATGTATGTAATAGACAAGCTCTTGTTCTTTTTACACCACATCAACTTTTCTAGCACCTGAACCTTGAGGCAGGCATTTCAGAGAGGGAGGAAAGGAAAGAAGAAGCTCCAGGGTTTGCTTTAAGATGTGACAGAAATGAACTTGGACACGTGACCTTATAGAGGGAGGAAAAAGTGACGAAAACCCAACAGAACTGAAGACCAGACAGAAGGTAATACCTAAAGGCAGGAGTGGTGCAACTTAGTTTAAGAGGCTCATGGAAGCGACAAGCTAGAGAGGATGGGTTAATGGATCCAGTGGCTCCTTCAGTGGCTGGGAAGACGGATGAAAGCACAGAGGGTAGGAAGCTAGTATTTAGCTGCATAGGGCTCTTTCCTTCCTGTGCTTGTCTTTATCACCCCGAGAGCAAGGCTTGAAGAGAGACTGGCAATTCAGAGAGCGAGAAGAGAGAGAGGCCAGAGGGCGAGTGAACGAATGAGTGAATGGACTGCCAAAGGAAATTCCACGGCAGTCTGCTCACAAAGGGAAACTGGGATAAATCCGGCATGTGGGTTGGAAATGAATTCATAGTTCTGTGGCAGAAAGGAGGAGACAGCTGTGATAATGTGATTTACGTGGGACTGTAAAATAAAGACAGACAGGGGGGAACACAGAGTCTGTCCAGTTAGACACTCGGCTACAACAGAGCTGATTTAATCAAAGCTGTGGGTTTGCCTGATGAGCTGTTGATTAATGGAGCCTGAAACCAGGTCAGACTGTCTGTCTGTTAGTTGCCTCCATGGAAACCACAGTGCAAGCAGATTTTAAACAAGTGTGTTTGTAGTCATCGAGCTGAACATTAGTTGTCTATTTTTTCCTTATTTGCATCATTCAGGCAGCAGGAATCGTGTCTTCCCTGTGCAGCCTTGAACACACTTCATAAGTCACTTAAGAAAGGCTAAAGCTACACCAGATGCTTGCTAGTTTCCTCCCTGCAGATGTTCAAATACAGCAAATCACAGCAAGCCCACTTTCGACTTTTTACATGCTTGCAGAACTGCAGCTGCTCCATTACTTCAACCCCAAGAGATACTGTGCAGCACTGTCCAATGAGCAGCGCTGTATGCAGTCCTAATGCAGCGAGGGGACTTCTACAGAAAATATAATGTACGAGGTAGAAACTGCTGCAGGACAAACCTGAAATGAGGTCATGAACAGTAGAAACAAGACTTTGCCGCCTATGTTTGTGAATGTGTAAATGCCTGTTGATGAATGTCAGAATAGCAGGGTTTCCCCTCTGCTGATTACCACCATCATATGTGTTCGCTAATATTGTGTTTTTGGTGATTGCAGCTAGAAGCAATACAGAAACACCCCTGGTACCAGTAAGTAGCACAATCATTTTCCTTATTGTACTTTTATACCACTTACACAACACCTTTCTACTTACTAATACCACTTGCTTTCCTTTAAGGGGTGGCCGTAATGAGCCTTGCCCCGAGCAGCCTCCTCCTCGCCGCGTATGTCTGAAGAGGATCCTATCCTTCAAAGAGCTGGACCCAGATGTTCTGGAAAGCATGTACTCTTTAGGGTGCTTCAGAGACCGGGTCAAACTCACACAGGACCTTACAAGTGAGGAGTGAGTAAATATAACCCATCAAACATTTCCTCTTCGCATACATGGCAGTGATGTGTGTACCACTGATGGGACACTGAGAGAAGTTCAATCATCCGTCCAGCTGTGAGGCAGCTCACTGTATCTCCCTCCTTGTTTTCCTCTCTCGTCTTTTTTTGTCTTACTGTGACCGGTCAGTTTCTTTGATCATTAATCTGCCTCCCATGGTGAGAACAAGAACATCCAGTGAAACAGTGTCTGTTTTATGTCTCTGCATCCGTCGCCCTCTGCCACACTGATGTGGCCTCTCACGTCTCACAGCAGACGAACCAATGTGCAGCGCTTAAGTTAAAGCTGCCCGGCCAATGTTCTATACTGACACTCTATTTAAATGACTATATGCAATGTGAAAGATATTGCTCATGATGATGATGAACCCACAGAGACTTATCTCCCAACTCTACAGCCCGCCACAGTTCCTGAAGGCAACAGTGTTTAACTAGGTCAGAGTTTGTTGGCTCCGCAATGTGGTTGAACTATTGGGACTATTTTATTTTCCACATATTATATACTGTATATCTCAAAAAGGTTTATCCAAAGCAACTGGACTTCCAACTGGACTTCCTCCTTCCATTCCAGAGGGCTTTCTCAAGTCTGACTGACTGGTGTGAGGAGCAGGTTTATAAACCCTGTGGAACCCTCAGGTTGGTGATTGGTGGTCACCTGTGGATTGTCCTCCCCTCTGGCTTTCACGTATGTTAATGTGACCACCTGAGCCAGAGTGTGAACTTCTGTGGAACTTCCTGGGTATCGTTGAGATAACGGCATTGTTAGTGGGTGAAAGTCCACCACCCCTGTTTAATGAGGGTGGTTCAATCTTGCAGTAAACTGCTTCTTTTACCAATCAGCTTCCCAGTCTAGGGTTCTGACTTCATTGTCCTCAAACTTTTGACCTTCATCTTTAAAGTGTAGATAAAGTGGTGAGTTCTATCCTGATGTGCTGGCTCTTCTGTGTTGAGCTATGCGTCTGTTGAGATGCTGTTTGGTTTCTCCAGAACCTTCACAGATATATATACTGTATACATTATTATTAGGCGGCCTGGTGCTCAATGGGTTAAGCGTCAGACTGGAGTGTAGAAGGTCGCAGGTTCGAATCCCGTGTAACTCCTAATCCATCCCCTACCAGGTGTGTCCCTGAGCCAGACACACAGCGCTAGCTTCTTGTAAGTTGCTTTGGATAAAAGCGTCTGCCAAGCAAAGCAAAGTAAAGTAAAGTATTATAGTACACAACGTGTGTACCATGAAACACAAAACCACTTTCTTATAATGTTGGGTTTTTTTCAGTGGCTGCTAGTTGTTTTTCCATCATTCATTTCATGGACGCACCTTGTTTCTGGTGTTGACATTGATGAAAAGGGGCTAAATCACCCTCTCATCATCCATTAGTGGGCAGCTGTTTTCTAAAAAATGAAAATAGTGGCCACATTTGTAAAAACAGTATTAAATTGTGCTGTAATCATGGAAACCCGAGTTAATGTTCATAAAGGTAACACCTAAAAACAAAAACTGTAAAGCTAAGAGCTAAAGCTAAGATAACGAAGCAAAAAAGTCCCTATACATTTTGATTCTGAAAACTCATTATTTAAATATGCAGAAGGATTCATTCATTAACATTTTTTACTTTTCATCACATCTTTCTGCAGGGAGAACCAGGAGAAGATGATCTACTATCTTCTCCTAGACAGGAAGGAGCGATACCCCAGCTGTGAGGACGAGGATCTGCCTCCCAGAAACGACCTAGGTTGGTAGAGGTCTTTAACCCCTGGATGATCCCACAATACTGAAAAAAAGAAAAATTCACAAACAAGAAATTATCTTGACCTTTTTTTTATAAGACCCTCCCCGGAAGCGCGTGGACTCCCCCATGCTTTCACGTAATGTCCGCCATCGTCCAGAGAGAAGTAGTATGGAAGTCCTTAGTGTGACAGAACAAGGGTCTCCCACCCCACCTCGCAGGGCCCTGGACACTAATGCACACAGCCAGAGGTACGCACCATCGCTAATGTATCCTGACATTTTCTTTATCTGAATGAAACTGTCAGCAGCAGCCAAGTCGAGTTCTAAACTACTGAATGTGGTTGGACCTCGGTGACTGACGATGTTCATTATTGTCTTTAAAAGGTCACGCTCAGTAAGTGGAGCATCCACAGGTCTGTCCTCCAGTCCTCTCAGCAGTCCCAGGGTAAGCACGTCACATTCTGAACCTAACAGCTAAGTTAAGAGCTCCTCTTTCCTCGTCTGTGGTCTGCTCTACCATCATGTATGAGTTCATTATCAAGGCTGTATTATGTAATACAATACTCTGATGCTCCTGAAAATGGATTAGGATTAGGATTTCAGATGTTCAACCTTCTATGTTTTTTTTTCTTTTTTTTTGCTTCACAATGCTTCAAATGTTTCATTGGGTGACAGTTTAACACCCAGTCGTGCTGTAATACATGCAGAATGTGGTTTGTGTTGCTGGGTGGCACAGTCTTCCCTGAAAGAGACGTCTGGACAGCAGCATACTTTTCACATGCCGTGTTTGTCTTTGCATTAGTAGAGGTTTAACTTACATTTAGTGAGGCAGAGTCAAACCCTCTGCTGTTTTTGGAAAGGGTTGTACAGGATCCCAAGGCAACACAATCCCAGGTTCTTAGCTCTCTGAATTGTGTGAGGGATCTGGTCATTCCTGTTTAATATATGTATTATGAGCTGCTGCAATATGTAAATATCACTTCTGGCCATCAGACACAAAAGCCAAATTTCCTGTGATGTTTTTTCTCTAATGATTCTGGCTCCCATGTCACTGCTAGTCACGTCTTTCCATCATACTGTCACATCCACTTTCTCATTACATGGACCCACCATGCTGCCTCATACGAAAACACACCTGTTACAATAATTAGACATCATTTAATCCATCTTCTAATTTGTGCATCCGATGGAGGCGTGTGGAGGAACCATAGTTCATGACCATCTCTCCTCTGTCCATCTCTCTTCCCCTCCGTCTCTCCATCTCTCTCTGTGTCTGTCCATCAGAGCCCAGTCTTCACTTTCAACCCATCAGAAGTCACCTCCAGTTCCGCTTCCTCCTCCAAAGACTCCAAACCAGGAAGTGCCACCACCCCACGGCCTACTCGCGCAGCGCCTGACCCAAAAACCCAGACTCTACCCTCAAAGGGCCCCGCTGACCGGCCCCCGCTTCACACTATGAAGTCCCTCCCTCTCCAGACACCACGCTCGCCTTCCCCGTCCCCATCCCCGGTCTTCTCCCCCAGACCCATCTTCAACTTCCCCCCATCTGTCTTCAAGTCAAAGCACGTCCAGATGTATTCTAACTCCTCTGCCACCCCTCCTCCTGTGTCGCAGGTCACGCCGCAGGGCTCACCGCTGCCCACCCCCCTGGGCACGCCTGTGCATCATATCCAGCACCCTTCCTCCACCACCCCTCCCTCCTCTTCCTCCTCATCTTCCTCTTCCAGAGCTGACGGAGCCAGCGGAACCATGCTGACCCCACCCTCCAGCCCCGGGGGCAGTGGTGGTCTGGCCGCCTCGAGCTCTGCCCACTGGAAATCAAGGCTCAACTCGTTCAAAAACAACCTGCTGGGTTCACCGCGCTTCCATCGGCGCAAACTCCAAGGTGAGAGAGGCTCCTCTGTTACTGGATGGGATGCGGTTACATCCTAAAATTAGTAACAGTTTAAGCAATTAGAGTTTCCCTACTTTGCTTAGTGTCCGAGACACTCGGCTGTGGTCCGGCCTGTAGACTGTGGCTGTGTTGAGTGAAATCTGTGATCATCTATAATTAGGGAATTTAATTATGCCCTGTCATCAAGCTTCACTGCCCTTTAACTCTGTGTGTGTGTGTTTTTCCTTTTTTAGTTCCCACATCAGAGGACATGTCCAGTTTGACTCCAGAGTCCAGTCCAGAGTAAGTGTACACATCTCAGCTTGTCCTCTTCTTTTTCTCAGCACCAGAATTCAGTTTACATGGTAGTTTAGCAAACAGCAAAAAAGATGTCGCTGTAAAGTGCTGTTGCTGTTTTTGTCAGCTGTAGTTTTCAGAATTGAGAATGAACATGGTATCTTGATTTATTGTTTCATTTTGACAGTCTTCAGTCCTGCATGTGGAAAAAAAACCTTTTTGATCATTATCTTTATATTCAATTCAATTCAATTAAATTCATCTTTATTTGTATAGGGCCAACTAATAACGAAGGCCATATCAGGACACTTTACACATCAAGGTTTAGGACTTTGCAATTATATATATGTAAACAAAATAATGCAGAAAACCCAACAGTCCCATTTGAGCAGCACTAGGCAACAGTGGAGAGGAAAAACTCCCTTTAAGAGGCGGCCATCTGCCTCGACCGGTTGGGGATAGTGGACAGAGGAGAGAGAAAAGAACAGCAGGTAACAGAGATAGATATATGAACAAGGGACAAAACCCCTGTCAGCTTCATTAGTTACTATACTGTACATTCATGAGCCAAAGAGTCCACTGTAACCTTCAGGTCAAATCAGTGTGTTTGGCAGCGTGAGGAACGGCAGTCCCATCAAGTATGCTGAACACATACACTTTGATTTTGCCTGAATACTGTATGTGTAACAGCGAAAACAATAAATGATACAGTCATTGTGGACTCTGACTAAACCATATCAGTGCAGGTGTAGTGTGGACGACCTCACGCTCACTGCCACAGCTCCCTCTGCTGCTCTGATGGTGTGAAAGTCATGTAGTGACAATATCATTCTAGTGCACATTATGGGGCTTTGCTCCCTGCTCATTTAATTCTGAAAACTTAATTCATTCATTCATACTAGTAAATACGCAAAATATCTGAATGTTGTTTTGTCTCTTATTTTGAAATGCTCATTTATTTGCAGATTGGCTAAGAGATCCTGGTTTGGTAACTTCATCAGCTTGGAGAAAGAGGAGCAGATCTTTGTTTTGATCAGAGACAAGCCGCTCAGCTCTATCAAGGCTGACATCGTCCATGCCTTTCTGTCCGTGAGTACGATCAAGCTGAGATAAGCCTTCAGCTTTTCATTTTAATATCCTCTGTGGCGTTTCACGTTTCAAGATATGTTGTGTTTTCACCCTTTTCCTTTCCCTCATCAGATTCCATCCCTCAGCCACAGTGTGGTGTCTCAGAACAGTTTCCGGGCAGAGTACAAGTCCTCCGGCGGCCCCTCTGTCTTCCAGAAGCCCGTCAAGTTTCAGGTATTATTTTATTTTTAATATTTACCTCTGGCACAGGTAACATTTTACTCATATTGGTACTTCCTCTAAAGACTTACTCTAAAGACAACTACTAACACTTGTATAATGTATATGATCAGCTTTGAACAGTATGATCATAAATATGAAGAATGCCTGTATGGATTTAGTGAAAATTTAGCAATTACCGTATTTTTCGCCATATAAGACACACCGACATATAAGACGCACCCAATTTTTAAGGTAGAAAATCTAGTAAAAAAAAATTCTGAACCAAATACTGTAATAAAATATTTTATATCAACTGTATAAGGTTAACAACAGTTTAAGAACAATTTTATGTCAACCATGTAACATATTAAG
>JAUMHJ010000027.1:2523772-2535848 GCA_032361105.1 Microctenopoma lineatum
ATATAGCTGATGTTACAGATGTGTAGGAACGTTATGAACAGCATTCAGTTTCTGTTATTAGCTGTCACTTTGTTAGCCTAAACAAGCTAACATTATCCTTAGTGCACATCTTCAACATGTCAAGATACAAACATGTTAACAACATGTTGTCAGCTGAAACTCCCTCCTTCTTACTGACCGTTATGTCTGTCTCTGTGATGTTTAGCTAAGATGTATTTTTGTCTTTTAGAGTGTTTTTACCTACAAGTTGTGGGGGTCTATTTGTAGTGTTAATGTCCTTGTCTTTTAGCCTTTAACACAGTCATAGTACATCAGGTAGAAATCACTTTCTTTGACCTGTACTGAGCGATTTTCAGTACCTTTCCTAACTTAGAAAGCAAGTAACATTGAGTTTTCAGAATGTTTGTATGACACTAACTCGGTTGTTAAGACATTCTGAGCCATGGCTCAAAAATGTCTGGACTGAGTGGGTTTGTCGAAACGACTCCCTGATTGAAAATATCCTATAAGTAGAGGACAATCTACAGCTGTAGAGTTAAAATGATCTTGAAAACAAGGACACAGGTGAACAGCCTCATGCTTCATATAAGTAGTAATGAGGATGATTTTCTCCACAGATGTTCTGCAGCACTGGCAGGACAGCGAGTTTGTGGCAGTGTACCACAACGGCCGCTATTTTCGCTTGTGGGTTTACCGAGCCGGCCGGCTGCTTTCTCCAAGGGAAATCGAGTATCAAATCCAAAAGATCCTGGATGACCCCTCACCACCACAACCTGGAGAAGATAAACTTGGAGCCCTCACTGCTGGATACAGGTGGGGATACGCCCTAAAGAAACAAAGTGTTGAAATCTCCACCAACCTCATGACTCTGTGTGACTGTGGATGCGTCCTCTGGTTCACATTCAAATTCCTCTCTGTGAAAGACACATTTATTATTTGGTTGTTAATAAAATTGGCCTGGTAGCTTAATGGGTAACGTCAGACTGGAATGCAGCAGGTCGCAGGTTCGAATCCCCATCTGACTCCTAGTCCATCCCCTACCAGGTGTGTCCCTGAGCCAGACACCCAGCGCTAGCTCCCTGTAAGTCTCCTTGGATAAAAGCGTCTACCAGGCAACGTAATGTAAAGAAGTACTTATCTGACGCTCACCATCGAGTCCACCTACCTGCTACTAGTCGCATTGGTAGTTACTACATGTGTCCTTGATGTCTCAGATCAGCAAGGGTGTCGGATTCACATAACGTTAATGCTCACATAACTTTAATAATAAATGATTTCAGCAGGGAGGTTATTCCACAGGAGAGGGGCATGATGGAGAAGGCCCTGCTGCTGCTTACCTCTTTTAAACTTAAGGGACAGATTGAGGGTACAAGGTGGACTATATGGTATAAGAAGATTAGATGTATAAAAGGGCGCTTCAATTTTATATGTGAACAGCGGCACCTTAAAGTCTGATCTAAGTTTAATAGATGGCCAATGTAGAGAAGGCAAAACTGGTGAAATATTTTTTTGTCACTTTCTTTGTCTTACTGTGCGTGTGTGTGTGTGCGTGTGTGTGTGTGTGTGTGTGTCATTCTTCTTAGGATGCCTTGGTCTCAAATAAGGAAGCAGTACTTTCACTCTGGTGTCAACAAGAGGTCACTGGATGCCATTGAGAGGGCAGCATTCTTCGTAACCTTGGACGTTGAAGAGCAAGGCATGAGGGGGGAGGACCCTGCAGCAAACCTGGATCAGTATGCCAAGTCTCTGCTCCATGGGAAATGTTATGATAGGTGAGGAGGACGGAGGAGAGTACATGGCTACATAGAAAATATCAGGGACATTGAGATTTCAGCATGAGATTCTCAACTCCTGAAGTAATAATGGAGTTAGGTTAGTTGCCTCTAATATTGTAAAGCCCTCAAGTGCAGTTGAGGGGTAAGGACCTAACTGCAATATACCTATTTCACACAGGTCAATAAATATGAAACAGATAAGATCTTAGCTCTATGGAGTTCTGAAAGAAAGACTTGTTGTCTGGGCAACAGGATGAGACTGGTGGTCCGAACTTTAGACTTTAAGATCTTGTTAGCTGTGTTATGCACAGCATGACTTAAAGCTAAATATTCATGTGTTATGGAGCAGTTTGAGGAAATTGCACATCAGCATCAAGATGACCTTGATGGTCTGGCCTGGTAGCTCAATGGATTAAGCGTCAGACTGGGATGTAGGAGGTTGCAAGTTCAAATCTCGTCTGATTCCTAGTCCATCCCCTACCAGGTGTGTCCCTGAGCGAGACTCCCAGCGCTAGCTCCCTGTAAGTCGCTTTGGATAAAAGCGTCTGCCAAGCAACGTAAAGTAAAGTAAAGATAAATACATTGCAGGTAGGGCTGCAACTATCAAGTATTTTTGGAATCGAGTATTCTGTCGACTTTTTCATTGATTATTCGAGTAATCGGATAAAACATATCTTGCATTATAAACAGTATTTACAGTGCATTATGTCACATGAAAGACCTGTTTATATAAGAAAGCCATTGACTATGATTGATGAATCTTGATAAACCAATAATCAGAAATACCGTGCGTTATAACTAGCTACAGCCAGCTAGTGTTTAAGTTAGTCAGCAATTCTAATCAAACATCCCTTAGGTTTGCTGGGGGAGGGGGTGTTTTAGCCAATCAAAGCATGTGAAAGCTTAACAATAACTTACTGTCACTCTGAGTGATTGTAAATCTGTGTCTTGGACAATTAATAAATGAATGAATAATAAAGACAGCGCCTGTAATGTCTGCGGAAATGCACGAAGCCTCTCGCTGTGTAGATATTCACACGGATCATTTTACGCCATGTTGTCCTCCATCAATTATACCAGTCTGTATGAAACACAAAAACGGAAATTGCTATTTAGCATGAGTTATATGACGTAAACGAAGCCTCAATTCCCAAAAAAAAATTCCTCTATGATTTTTTTATAATCAAGTTATTTGAATAATTCGGGGAATCGTTGCAGGTATATTATTCAGGCGGTATGCTGGCGCCAAGGAGCATCTGGGACAGGGCCTGGCGCCAGTAACAAATTAGGTGCTGACTTATTCTTTAATATTTTATGATCATAACAGCAGCACCAAAACAGTAAATGGCTTTAAGGGTTATTATTATGAATACATTAACATGTCTGCTGCATGTAACGACTTCCCTCTGAAATCCCTGAACTGTAAAGGTGAGATTGTCTTAAATAGTGTGTGAATACATTTGCAAACGTATGTACAAAGTCTGCTGTCAGGCTTTTTATTGCAGCAACCGGATGTGATTTTTACTCCATTAGTCATTTCTCTCAGCAGTGGTTTGCAAGTAATGCAGGAACCAGCTGAGCTCTTCTGAGTATTCATGGTGAGATGCTCTCCTTTTAAAAATGTTAAAAACTCTGATATGGTATTTATTAAGAAAGCTGTAAGGTTTTCTTGTAATATCTAAAATTAATTCAAACTGAGGTTTTATTTAAAGGGGGCAAAGGGGAAGATCTGCGAGAAGGGCGTGGTCAGCACAGCGAAAAGGCAAAGTGGGCGCATACAGAAAGTGCTGCTCTAGTACTGCTATAGTCTATATAATTGTATATGTACTGTATAAAAATGTATGAAAGTGAATGGGTGCGTAACATATTGGGAAACTAATAAAGTGACACCTCTGCATTGTTGTCTGTCTTTCATCTTCCAGATGGTTTGACAAATCCTTCTCCGTTGTGATCTACAAGAATGGGAAGAATGGTCTGAACGCAGAGCACTCCTGGGCCGATGCACCAACTGTGGCTCATCTTTGGGAGGTGTGTGTGTGTGTTTATGCACTTTATGCACTTATCCTCACAAATGTATGTAAATGTATTCAGTATTTTAGCTCACTTAGTAGCAGTGATTGATTGCAGCCTGTTACTTAGAGCTTAAGTACTCCCACGGTGAGAAATGACTGTGTAAGAGGAAAGAAAGAGCAGCACGGTTCGACCATCATCACAGTCACAATGGTTCTATTACTGCTTCAAACTGGCTGGAGTGAGACAGCAGCAGAAAGTTATGTAGTGCCACACCAGCTATGAAGAAAATATTTATTTCTGACTGGATCAGAGAAAAGATAAAGCATCTGAAGGGAATGTGTGCCTTGTTTAATATTTAATGTTTCATTTATTAATTTATACCTACTCTAAAATGTATTCAGTTTGACAAACATATAAACATAAACTATACTTAAATATGTTTAAGGATGGTTTGCGGTATTTCAGGGTGTGATGTGTAGTCCTCTGATGTAATTATGAGGACCTCTCCCCTCTGTTCCAGTTCACACTTGCCACAGATGCCTTCCAGCTGGGCTACACTGAAGATGGTCACTGCAAGGGCGAGGTGGATCGCACGCTACCCCACCCTCAGAGGCTCACCTGGGACATCCCCTCAGAGGTACATACACTGCAGGACATGTGGGCATGTGTATCAGTTATACAAGTATTATGCATGAACTTACTGGATGTAGTTTCAGGGCGAAGCAGACAGTTGTGACGGTATTGTACACTAACCGTGACAGTGCGTGTTTGAGCAGGTCTGGTTGTTCAGCAGAGAAACTGCATTAAAAAGAAGCTGCTCCTGTGTCCTCCAGTTGGAGGTCTTTATTGCTCTTAGTCTTTCCTGTGTAGTTCTAAGTGTTTCCAGGGTTGGGGGGGAGGCAAATGGTCCTGCTTGCACAGTATGAGGCCCAAGAGGAATGCAGCCATTCAATCGAGGAAGGTTAATAGCCACTTATCTTTTCAAATGAGCGGTTGATGCGGAAGCATTACACTCCTGCACGCTGCTAACCTGTTTCCGTTTTTTCTGTCTGGAACATTGTTTAAGCTGTTTATTACTATATAAGAAAAATCCATATCATAACAAAAATGAAAAGTCTTACTCCTGTGTGTCGGTGCCAGATGTGGTTTGACATCTGGGAAAACGGATCACAGGCACTGCGTTATATCTGCACAGCTGTATGTCAACATCATGGCAACTTTCTTTCAGTATCACTGTGACTCAATTGAACCAAGTTAAAATGCCTTATCTTCTTCCTCCAGCGTGGCTCAAATCTTCCCCTGACATCCTGGTGTAGAGAAAGGGAACACATTTTTAGCTATCAGCGTTCACAATCTTTTTTAACAAATACAGGAAACTGCTCCAAACTGTCTGGGGAATTAGCTGTTCCTAAAAAGTACAATACAAATAAACCAAGTAGCATCAAAATATTCCACTCTTGATTTCAGTGTGCCATAGTTACAAATTGTTCACTGGTTATACATAAACAACAACAAAATCAATTTATAACCTGCAGGAATTTCCACTTCCACAAGCCAGGTAACTTATAAACTCATAAAAGAGCCTAAATATAGGGACAACTGTAAATGAGTTAATAAGGAAATTCTTTACAAGGGCGTTTAAAAGTATCAGTTACTATTATTTTTCATAACTTTACAAAGTCAGATGGAGCAACCCACACGGACTTTGCTCCAGATTGAGCAAGAAGGAGGAGGAGCTCAGAGTAAAGGCATCTGCTCCTCTACAGCATGTTCTCTGAGGTTGCAGGGCAGCTACAAGCTGATCCTGGCAGGCTGGAGGCAAACTGAGAGGAGAGAGAGAGAGAGAGAATAGAGAGCCACTTCATCAGACAGGGGGAGCCGTTGGCCAATACTACCTGGAGATCACTATCCAAATTGCTGAGCCAAGGGTCAGGCTGGAGTTATGGGTGAAACTACACTGAAGGAAATAAATTAGAAAAGAGCCTGTTTTAATCTCCCACTTTTCAGTTAATATTGCCGTCAACGGTCACTTGTGGCTTAAGATATGTGAGAGAGGATAAACATCTACATGTTCTAAAAAAAGTTTGTCTAAAGCTTAAATTTGTGGACATGTTAAAGGTGAAGTGTCAGATTTAGAGTGATCTATTGATGAAAATGGTAGTCACACATAGTGAATACACTCTTCACTGTGTTTTACTTGCCTCAGAATGAGCCTTTCATATCCACATTAGGAGCAGGTCCTCTCTTTTACATTCTATACGTTGCACCTTTTAACAACGTACCATGTCTTTCATGCTTATTCTGCACTTCTCCATTCATTAATTCTAATTTTCAATCTGCAGTCCCACCTACAAAAGAACAAAAAAGCACTGTGAAGGTGTTTTGTTTGCACATCTCTGTCATAGTTAAATTAGGACAGTTGTGTAAACATTAATCTGGAATATACCTAGATAAATGAACATTGCCCTGATTTGATGTCCGGTGTTTTCCAGTAGAAACATTCCTATCCTGCTTTTTCTGTTAGACTACAAGCTATTCAAACACAAGAAAATGTGGGCTCAGTGGAAAAGGAAAAAGCTTTTTCACTGTTTCTTTTCTACGCTGGCTAGTGGTTTCATATTCAGAACGTCTGAAAACAGAGGAGGAAGCAGCAGAACTATGAGCAAAGGAAATTTCTAGTAAATTGCTTGTTAACCAAGAACACTTTCCGTTCTTTTAAAAACAGACACGCACATTCCTCTTATTTTCTTTAGAGCAACACCTACATGTGTGTGAGCTACAGGCTATAAGGATCACACTGCTATGTAATATCATCCGTGTTTGACAGGATGTTGCTTCAGGCACCAATGCAGGTAAATTAATGATTGTGTGGGACAGTCGCTTATGAACTGTGTCGTATCTAAAAATAATACATGTACAGGATATGTAAGTAAGGTCAGGTCAAACATACAATGTTAACACGTCAGAGTAGGACCACTTCAATCATTCTCCATGTCGTTATTTGTGTCTGCATTTTAGTTATGTCGTTAGTACTTATGTACAAATCTACTTTGCCATCTTCAACTCTGCAGTTGACTTTAATGTGCAACAAAGTCACACATGCAGATCTGTTCCAGAGCAGATGAATACATTCAGAACATTGCTGGCATCATTGTGGGTGTTTACTGTAAAAATATTACCCCAAAGCTGCCCCTGTGTTTTCATAGACTAGGCACAGTGGCTCTCAGTGTTTTAAAAGTTCGTTTTTCTCTCTCCCACTCTCTATTTCCTCTTTTTTCTTTTTTTAATCCCAGCAGTAACCACAGAAAGTTCGAATACTCTTTCCTGAATGTAGCTGTCGGACTAAATCAGGGCTCAGTAACAGTCAGCATTGAAAGATCCATTTGGGCCTGTTGCCCACCACATAAAACCCATCTAGACCCCACAAAACCAGCTGATCTCCATAATGAAAACAACGCATATCAGCTCTGTCTCTAAAATTACATTTGAGTACAACTCAACTCCATACTATACAGGAATAGTTATACAAAAAATAAAATATAACAAAATTGGCACTTATGCACTTTCCAACGTGATACCAGTGAAAAGTGTTTGTTTATGTTTTGAAGTCTCTTCCCCTCTCTGCCAGGTTCAGGCTCAGGTGAGCAGCTCTCTGGCCGTTGCCCAGGCGCTGGCAGATGATGTGGACTGCCATGTGTTCCCGTTTATGGTGTTTGGAAAAGGACGGATCAAGAAGCTTCGCGTCAGCCCAGATGCATTCATACAGATTTCCTTACAACTGGCGTACTACAGGGTAATACACAGAAAACACACACTGTAGACTGGAGTTGGAAAGACGGAGGCCTTATGCTAGCACAGAGGTACATGTACAGTATAATTTCTACCTTTATGAAACAGTATGTGGTGGCAGCAGGTTCAAGCTCAGAGAAAATGACTTTAATTAAATATTGTCTGTTACGACTTTACACAACTTCACCAGTTGTTGAAACACAGACTTGTGTGCTAAATCGACGATCAGATCAAAATTGGTCTCTTTCCCCTTCCGTCCTCATGTCAAAGCTTTTCTGTCCAACTCCAGGATCGTGGAGGTTTCTGTCTGACGTACGAGGCGTCAATGACTCGTCTGTTCAGGGAGGGCCGGACAGAGACTGTGCGATCCTGCTCCAGTGAAAGCTCTGCCTTTGTCAAAGCTCTAGAGGGTGGAGAGGTAAAGACCCTGATTCCTCCTCCTTATAACAGTAATAATAATAATACCCACTTTGTCATCACTTTACTTGGAGCGGAAGGTGAAGTTTGTAGATGGTTTGTAGTTTTCTTTTAGAGATTCAGTGAAAGCGTGATTTGTTTTGGCAGGCAGAGGAGCATTGCAGACAACTGTTCCGACTGGCTTCAGAGAGACACCAGAACCTTTATCGAATGGCTATGACTGGAGCTGGAATCGACAGGCACCTGTTCTGCCTGTACGTGGTCTCTAAATACCTTGGTGTTGAGTCACCCTTCCTTAAAGAGGCAAGTGTTGCTTTTGTTGGATGGTGATGATGTTGTTTTTCTCACATACTCTGCATGTGTGTGTTTAAACGTGGCAGACACACACAGCCATTCACATTGTACAGTCATCGTTCTCAGCCTCAACGTTTACCTGCTCTATGTAAAGAGTGATGATTTAATAATTACACTGTTTCCTTCAGATGGGTTATGGTGGTGAATTGTATTTCCTCTGTTGGGCGGTGCCTCCCTTTTTTTTTTTTACTCTTTCATTTTTTCTTGTGCCACTTTGGTAGCTTCGCTGGCGCTCTGCATGATGTCTATCAGGATGCTGATACCAGTAGGATATCCTGGACTTTGTTTTGTTGGCTCTTTTATCTAACCGGATTTGAAATGCTCACAATGAATCTTTACAAACCAACATTTTAAGTGGTTTGATGTGTTTGAACTTTCATTAGCACATCATATAGAATATCTGCAGAAATGCCAAAACACCATTTTATGGTCTATCAACCATCAGTTCCAGTTGATCGTTTCTGTTGTCCATGTGACTTACTTATTTATTTATGGCAGCCAGTTACACCAGCTCATTTAAAGGTATGTTACAGTTGCCTTATTTTTACTAGCTTCACTAGCACAGTGAAGTTTGCCTTTCTGTCAGAACCTACTAAATCCTTAAGACTATTTAGAGGCTCAAGGTCAACACACACACTGTTGAAATGCATCGTCATTGTTTATACAGCAAAACAACTGTTGGCACGGCACACTTCACAGCACAGAGAATGCAGTTTCCTTTGCTTCACCCAGACCTGGCTGAATGGTAACATACCAACCGACCCCTGGTTTAAGCTGACAGCTACATGCAGGAAAGAGTATTTGGACTTGCTCTGGTTATTTAAAAAAAAGAAAAGAGTGGTACAAAAAGATTGGGTGGTCTTTCTCCAGATGTTGCAATCCAGGACATTTAAATGTGAAGGACAACATCTGCACATTGGACATTGAAGTGTTGTCGTTGAAGAGAAATAGGGTCTGAGCCTGACTGTCTGAGTATGGTTTGTTTAAAGGCCAGTGAAGTCAGCATGTACCCTCAGTGTCCACCTATGTCACTTGTCCTTCATTCAACACTGCCAGTGAAATAATGCATACTACAAAGAAGAACACCCCACCACAACAGCTTTATCAACAGCTTAGGAAAGAGTCGACTGCAACACAGTAAAGAAACCTGATTATATCAAAGGAAGAAGAAGAATCCGCTTTATTGTCGTTGATACATTTTACATGTTACAATGAAAATTTCTTCTCTGCATTTGACCCATCCCCCCTGGGGGGAGCAGTGAGCAGCTACAGGCGGCGATCAGGGAGCTAGCGCTGGGTGTCTCTCTCAGGGACACACCTGGTATGGGGGGTGGGCTGGGTGCCTCAGCTGGGAATCGATCCTGCTATCTTTGCGTCCCAGCCCTCTGCCTTAACCACTGAGGCTTAGAGTCCCCGAGGTGTGTTCTGGACAGCTTGTTGACATTTTTTAGCTTCAATCTTTCTCTGAGGCTGATGAAAGTGCCTAAATTATGGCAAATTTACGAAAAGAAAGTCATCCCAGTACTTTTAATCAATTCTCAAACGGAACTAGTCAAATATTACAGATGTTCTAGACAAAAAGTGCAGAGGAGACCGTTTTTCCCCTGGAAGTGTCCTTAAGATGTTATGGAGTCGACAGCAAATGTGAGACAGGCCTCTTGGGCAATCATGCAAACTTCCCCTGCTAAAACAAAGAAAACATAGACACCAGGAAATTGCCTGCTTGGCATATATTTAAGACTTAATTGCTGTTATGGTGTAGCCCCAGCACAGAAAGGTGGTGATGTAATTTGTTCCCCTGTCCCGTGGTGGACGGGAAGGAATGGTGACAGTTTGAGTCCTACTGTGTGTTTGTGTACGTGTGTGATGTTTTTACTCGCGTTATTGTAAACAGTACAGGATAGCTCTGTCCCGCCCTATGAGGCATCATCATTTTCTTTCTCTCGCTCCAGGTTTTGTCTGAGCCGTGGCGTCTCTCCACCAGTCAAACACCGGTTCAGCAGATGGAGCTGTTTGACCTGAAGAACCACCCCGACTACATATCTCTGGGTGGAGGGTTCGGACCTGTGAGTAACACACTCTTCTTCTTAAAAACAGCCGACGTAGATTGAAAGAACTTAAAGGATCGTTTTTCCATTTAATCTCATATGATCTCTGCCAGGTTGCCAATGATGGTTATGGGGTTTCCTACATCATTGTGGGCGAAGATATGATCAACTTTCATGTGTCGTCCAAATACTCCTGCAGTCAGACTGTAAGTAAAAATATATTATATTAGTATAATATATTTGTGACTAAGATGTAGAGTAAATGTAGTGACATTCATGTGGTTAGGTTTAGTTTCAATCGCTACAGTGGAGCTAGTAAGGCCAATAAATGAAATCTGACCGGACAACCTGTCAGCATTGTGGTCTTTTACTCAAGTGGCAAAGAAAATGATCACAGAATTGAAATGTTGGCTCTTGTTCAGTCAGCACAGTGTGTACTTACTTCTACACCCACCCTGACATGTGGAGGCGCAGCCCTGTGGTACACGCACGCTGATGTTTGTCTGCCTTTGTTGGTTGGTTGGTGTGTTGCTGTAACGCAGCTTTCTGGAGATGTTGGAGACTATGTTTATAACGGAAGGATTATTTTAGAAACAAAACTTGGATAGATGTTGTCTGCTGTTTCACTTTCTTCAGTTTAGAAAGTTCTCGCTAAGCTTCACTTGTTTCTGAGGAAATGCTTTTCAAACTATTTTAAATTTAAATCTGAGTCACATTCTCTGAAGCTACTTTTTGCGTTTAATCTATTGCGAGTTAGTTTTTATAATCCCATGAAATGTGAAGCTCCCCAGTTGTAGAATAACTTAGTTATTCACTCAAAAAAATGTCTTGTGATTGTAACAACTCTTATATTAAGTTTATTTTTCACTGACCTGTAAAGCTGTTTTAAAGGAATGGTGCATCGTGCGTGTTGTGCACGTGGTTTTGCACTGTGAGTGCAGTAAGGTAACGTTTGCTGCAGTGGTTATGAAGTGTCTTTGTTTCCTCGAACTTAACCTACTCTTGGACTGATGACTGCAGTTTCAGTTCTACTATTTGAAGCCCTTGTAATTCAGTCGGAACTTTTTTTTAACTCCCAATCATCGTAGCATGTTTCCATTTCTGTTGGTGTGTCAGGTTTGACTTGAAAATGATTACAGTCCAGCTGCTTCTGGAGTCTCTGTAGCTACACGTTCAAAGAAACCAGTGTGTTTTACACAGCAATCAATCTGACAACTAAAGTTCTGCTTCTAAGCTCTGCAAGTAGAAACGTGTGTTCTCCCACAGCATGTTGTATAATCCTGCTGGCAGCAGCATGCACCTTAATTATTCACTTGAAAATATTTATTGTTATTGTGGCGCAACAACACTTATGTTAGTTTGTTTTTCACTGGCTGACCTGTCTGGTTCTGGTTTCGTCTCACACCACAAAGCACATGACAGGACGACACAAGCAGAACTGCTTCACGATCTCTTTTCACTTCCCTTTTTACGTTCTCATTTATATGTTTTATATGAGGTTGATGAATGGATACAGGATCTCTACTCTTGACACAAGTGACGTCATGGAGCTGGATGAAAAATCAGACATGCAGTACCTGTAGCTATATACCATTTAGCTATAGAATTTTTAACACACAGTATACACTCTCAAATAGCCATATTAGTTATTATTATGAGGCCTCACAAGTCCAGAATCTG
>JAUMHJ010000027.1:2541704-2552028 GCA_032361105.1 Microctenopoma lineatum
CCATGTAAATAATAAAGCAGGTGCAGAGGCCCGGTGAAACTCACCTGTGGCCAGTCTCCATTGGGCATCTGCTTGTCGATTAGGAGCTGCACCCCTCTCTCAATGGCCTGAGTGTCAGGATGTCTGGTTATGCAAATGAGATTTCACTGGATTTGAATAAATAACTTCATTTTCATGACATATTCTGCAGCAAAGCGATAGCGAACGATAGCATTGCCTCCCATTCTTTTTATATGGCAGGCACCTGTAAAGTAATAGCACACCTGTCATAAAGAAGACGCACGTTTAGAAGTTTGAACGAAGTTTCTACGACAAAGCATCTAGGCCGCATTAACGTCCAAAACATTAACGTCCCTGTTGATGTCAAGACTGACTGGCAAAGCCAAAGACGTGGTCAAGGTTTCACTACACTGAGTTATGTGGGAATGACCTTATTGCTGGTGTGTTTAACATATTGAGGACTAATTTCAGTGACTTGACATATTCCAGCCTGCCCCAGAAAGACTTCTACAGCACTGTGCCAGTTGAGAATGCCATGGATTACTGGATTCGACTGAACAAGTCTGTTGATGCTGCTGATGAGTGTCAACGGTGAGGTTGTTTCCATGTTTATTACCTATGTCCTGATCCCACTCTTGCTTTGTCTTTTCAACTGAAGGCTCCGGAAGATTGGACTACAGCTGAGGTACAGAACCGTCTGGACAATTATGTGAGGAAAATGAAACAGTCTAATGTTTTGTCTCATAATGCAGCATTTTCATGTCCGTTCCATGCCAGAGTCCAGTTGCTGTTAACAGTCAGTCACACCCCAGTGCTGCACAAGCCATCCAGGCAACACATGAGCCAGTTCCCCATTCTATGCCCTCTCTTCCTTCCACTGCAGCCATCTGTCAGCCTAACTCCTCTTCACTCATCACCTGCTCATCTCATACTACCATCTCCATCAGTTACTAGCCTGCCAGCAGTAGAGCCAGGTACTCAACAGATGGTAGCAATGTTTGACAAAGTTCTGTCTCTGTGCAATGCATCACTGGCCACAGGACATAAGTGCCCCCTGCAACCTAGACATTCTCATGGCCATAACGGGGCTCATCGTATGTCATGCAGAGTCTGTGGCTCGAATGAACACACAACTCATGTGCACTGTAGGCTGTACAAGTTATGCCACAACTGCTTTAACCCTGGACACATGAGGCGTGACTTCCCACGGACCCGCCAGAACAGGAACGTGTTGGCCCCTTCCTCCACCAATGTTGCTTTAAACTATCCAGCCCATGTGATGAGAGGGGCAGCTTGGGTAGTGTTAATGACACCCTCACCAGTGTGATATGATCTGGAAAAAACTAAGCATAATTGATTAGGGTGAGAGATGAAATAAAACCCATCATCCACGGAAATCTATCTACGTGGAACCTACTATCTTTGTGCATGGGTCAAGATGAACATAGGAAAGGACAAAACATATGGACAACTAAGATAATGAGGAAGAAAACATCCTTCACAGAACATCAAGGTTTTCATCATACTTATAGTGTCTAAATAAAAATTTTACCATCACAGACACACCCACACCCACAGACCATATATGTGAATTGCTGTAGGAGCCTCCGTCATGAAAAGACTGTTATTATGGGGTCAGAAATAATAACATCACCCGGTTCGCATACTTCCACTTACGCAATATCAATCGACTCCGCCCCTTCCTCACTCCCCACGCTGCTTCTGTCCTCGTCCATAGTCTTGTCACTTCTCGCATTGACTACTGTAATTCTCTTCTTTATGGTCTACCCAAAAAATCCCTCCATAAACTCCAGCTCCTTCAGAACTCTGCAGCCCGGATCATAACTCGTACACCATCCAGAGAACACATCACCCCAGTCCTTCAACAGCTCCACTGGTTGCCCATAGAATCCCGAATTAACTACAAAATACTCCTCCTCACCTTCAAATGCATACATAACCTGGCTCCCCCCTACCTGTCAGATCTGCTTCACATTGCCACTCCCTCCCGTTCTCTGAGGTCCTCATCTGCCACTCACCTCATTGTCCCCTCTGCCCGACTCTCCACCATGGGCTGCAGAGCTTTTAGCCACTCTGCTCCACGGCTATGGAACAGTCTACCACCTGACATCAGAAACACTGCCGCTCTTCCGCTTTTTAAGTCCATACTAAAAACTCACCTGTTTAAGCTGGCCTACTCTCTCTAGAGACTGATTGAATTGTTGTCAACTCCTATTCCTATTACTTTTCTTTGGGTTTTTATTATTTTGTATATGTGTGTGCATGTTTTTACGATTGTTTATTTTTATGCTCTGTAAGGTGTCCTTGGGTTCTAGAAAGGCGCCCACAAATAAAATGTATTATTATTATTATTATAAATGACAGTGAGAGGTTAAAATACAGATCAGAGTATATTGTATGAAATAATGGTAACATCGTGTCGTTATTGTAGGAAAACGCGTTTTAAGCGAGGTCATCGGTCGGAACTTTAATTCTGAAGGATTAGAAACGGAAGTGCTGTAGCTGCTCTGCGTAGCACCGGGATTCACGTCACAGTACCGACCGGTCCGGATGAGAGGTAAACAACTGTTTAATCACGTCTTTTGACAAATGTGAGGAGCAGCACAAGAAACACGAAGCTCACACAGCGGCGAGTTATTTAGATTTCAGTCAAAGAGCGAATTCAGTCTGCTGGTCTACACAGCTTGGATGCTAAAGCTAAGCTAACAGGAAACAGCCTGTGGGACATGTAACCAAGACGACGGACTTTGGACCTTTGAACAATATCCCATTTACAAGAATAAATGAGTTCTGACAGTGAAATAGCTGAATTTCAGTGATATTATGAACGCGACACGACTTAATGTTTGGGAAATTGTCTTAAAGAAAGAGACCAGTAGTTTCTAGTTTAGTGGAATGTAACTTTATTTAAATGAGACGCAGGCCTGATGAAGACAAACGTCCTGGTATTAAACGATAACTTGCCATGAAATAACATGTATACAGTGAGTTAACACTGTTCTTTAACATATAATTTAGTACAGACTATGAGATATCATCGTGCTTATTGGGAGTGCTGTTGCTAAATATCTACTGTTACTGTATCGATGCATACTCATAATCCAAGTAAGAAAATCCTAGAAAGTTGATTCTGTCTCTTCTACCTGAGTCTCTGAGACTGAGGAAGAGACTTGGATGAGTCATGAAATATACCTACCACTAAGATACTCAGAGGATCTAATGATGATCTCCAGTGAATTCATACAAGTATAGAGTAACAATATATTTTACTTTATTTCTTTGGTGTCTGATAGTGCAGCAGTATGTGTCAATATGTCATAGTCACTTTTCTTTTTTTTTAGCCATGACAACAGACTCCTCGCTCCTCAACTCTGAGCTTGAGCTGCAGCAGCAAGAGGAACTTTATCAACAGCTGCTGTTACAGGTACGCTTACAGTGAAAGACGAAAGAAGAAATTCTGTTGTTATTGTGGCCAAAGTACAAGAACAAGAACGTGACTCGATAACAATTATTGTTCTGCCTTTTTTTTCAGTTGTTCACCTCAGTCAATATGTATTACTTAACTTTTATGTTAGTGGATTTGTGAACTGAAATAATCTCTTTTCTATTTAGACAGTGGGAAAGATGCAGAGTGAAAGTCCAGACTCTAAAATAATACGGCCAAAACCTGGCAAGTATCTTAATAGATATATATCAAACTACACACATCTGCAATAGCTTAGTTTTGAAGACAAAGTGGCACAGTTTAAGGCTGACTGTTTTATTTTTTTCTTGCAGGCATGTGTGTGAAGACCTTGTCTGAACTGGGGAAGGAGAAGGTATTTGTGAACATTTGTCAGTCACACTCGGTACCGCCTCCGCCTGACCTCTCAAGAGACGAGCTTGTGGAGCTGCTCCAATCTGAAGATCCCAGTGGCTATAGAGTTCCCATGAGCCTCGGCGAGCCACACACTGAAGTAGACAACAGTATGTGACTGAACCAAATATGTTGTTTCTGAATCATGTGGGCTAAACACGGCAGTGTATCAGCTTCATTGATCTATTTGCCATTATCTACCGGCTTTAACCACGGTCCACTGTGCTGGTGTGTTCATGTTTCTCACCTCTCCCTCGTTGGCTCCCTTTTGAAGTGCCACCTCTGGAAGCAGGCCTCTGTTTTTCAGGTTCAGTAAACTAAAAGCAGGCCGTGCATAAACAGGGTTGTGTCTCCAGTAATGTACGTCAAGTGGTCTCACAATAAAACAGAAGACAACAAAAACTTAACAAAACAACATATCTACACTCAAATCAAAAGACTTCAAATAATCTCTATTCTGTTCTCTCATCTGCATCGTGTTTGTGTTTATGTCTCTGCAGCTCTGCCTGGAACCTGGCTGTAATCCAAGATATAATTAAAACCCTTTACAGAGAAATGTCCACATAGACTTGAGAGACAAACAAAATATAAATCAGATTGTTAAGAGAAACATGTGTAGAGGGGAGAGATAGTGCTAACTAAAGCATTGATTTTTGATTTTTTTTATTTGTACACGAGTCAATTAATATGTCCAAAAACTGTTGATTCAATTTTCTTTGGTCTGTGTGTTTCAGGCTCTCAGGGCTGCACAGCGTATGATGTGGTGATCAACCAGGACTTCTTCCAGAAGTGTCAGGTGACTTTGTGTGTGTGTGTTTCAGAAGTGAATATCTCTGCCGTGGCTTTAGGCTGTTGAGAAAATCTAGGTCACAGGCCGTTTTCATGGCACCTCTCTACATGACGTTAATTAGGGAGCATATTTCTGGTAGCAGACAGAGTTTTAAGGCAACCTGGATTGGCCATTGTTATTTAAGTTCATTCGTGTTTGATATGTGTGGTTTTGGCAGAGGCAAATGAAAAGAGACCAATATATAACACAACAACAACCCCAGGCTTCAGTTCTAATATAATCTTATCTTCCGTTTGTATGAATAAAGCTCTATTAATGAATGTGTCTTGTTGGTGTATTTGTGTTGTGCAGAAGGATCCATTATTCCAGCAGTTTGTTATTATGGTGTCTTTAGAAGGTTTAGAGAACAAATACAACCTGGAGCTAAGTAGGGGTAAGTGTGTGTGTGTGTGTGCATGTACATTATTTACTTTGGGGGACAGATGCTGGTCTCTGCCATGTGAATCACTGAAATCTAATTAATGTGTGTCTCCCTTGACCGGCAGCAGCTGTTGTTTTTTCCCTGTGTGTCTTCAGACTGGAAAGTGCTGAAGAACAGAAAGTTCTTGGGCTCTGTTAACGAACAGAACATCCGGACGAAGAGCCGGCCAGTAATTGAAGAGCTGCAGCCTTAGTATGTTTCTGGATCTGGTGAAGACAAAGCTCTGCACTGAAGATTCCTGTAGTGTAGGAGCTTCTGATTGTTATTACATTCTAAAGGTTTTCTGTTCTCTTACAGCAACAGCTCTGCTGTTACAGCGAAAAGGTAAATCTTCTCATCTGCCTGTCTCACAATCCCTGTTGTCTGTTTGTCATTACTGATTTTCTTCTCATTGTTTGCTGTGGATCCCTTCCCTGTGTCTAATATCATATTATTGTCCTTTAACTCCAGACCAGAGTTCACTTTGTTTGTGGAACCTTCTGCTGGTGACCCTGAATTCCTGATTGCGGAAATAAAGCTGCCCGGTGTGGTGAGACATACAGATATACGTCCTCTCTTTGATGCATTAAAAGGATTAAAAAGAAATTAATGACGGTAATAATGAAAACTGTGTGCATGCTATGAAATGACTGCGTGTGTGTTTTGTGTGCAGGTGTCGTCTCACTCTCTGGTTCTTGACGTTGGAGAAGACCGACTGCTGTTAACAGCTCGGCCCTCGCTCTTCCATCTAGACATCTTTCACTCCTTCCTCGTCAATCCGGAGAACAGCGTGGCCCAGTTCAACAAGAGCTCTCAGGTATAGCGTGCACACATACCTGAGTTTACAGCTCCACATGTCGTATAAAGACACTGAGGCAAGAAAACATGACACAAACATAAACACAGTGCTACTAATCGTGTGCCACAGCAAAACAAGCACACACACAAACACACCACCACCAAGTCAAGAGTCCAACCAACACAAGTACCACCACCAAAAACTGGTTTAAAAACAACACAGGCAACAAACACACAACAAAACATTCATTCACGCATGTAGTGCGTCGCTTACTGTATTGTTCACTTTGCTTTTTTCACAGATCCTAACAGTCACGATGCCTGTGGTGTCTTCATCAGTCTAGAGAAGAAGTGTTGCTCATTTTGTTGTTATAATAAAAGTCTTTTTCTAGAATCTTCTGTTCTGATAAAGTTCTGATTTGTTTCTCATTTTTTCAAATACCACTTTAGCTCTTGGTGTGACGCCTACAGATGTAGACTGGTCAATACATTGAAAGGCAGCAGCACATCAGCTTTGTGCCACAAATCCTTCATGAAGTGGCAGCTTATAAAAGCTTAGTTTGTTCATTTAAAATGTGTTCATTTCCGTTTTCACAAAGCCAAATGCAAAAACTGGAACTTGAATGTTCTGAGGGCGAATAATTTATTAAGCTACTACAGTCTCCCATTTCCTGCTCCCACATCTACTGTTTAGATACAAGGGAAATGTGTATACAGAACAATATGCGCCTGTTAGGATTAGTATTCTGTGTTGAGCATGATTCACACTGACTGTGTTTCATCCTTTTTATGCTTCTTTCTCTTGCTTTCTTGTCTTGTTATTTCTTTAGCCCATTTTTTTAAATCAGAGTTCACTTCCCATGTGAAACATGTTGATTAATCTGTGGGAATCTGAATCTGCCTTGTATGAAAGACTCACTTGTTTCTTCTGTCTGTTCATCTTTTGTATCATGTTTCTTCCTTCATCTACCTCAAATACAACATCAGCGTGCCTGTATTTGTTTGTCTAGCTGGAAAGCTGGGAGTAATCAGAACCTACACCACCAGTAGAACAGAGGGAAAGGAGAGGGAAGACAAACACATCAAGGAGTCACTAGTCAATATGTGGATACCCTAACTGGGCCTTTTTGAAATCTAAGAGAAGATCAAAAAAGCAACAGCGTCTTCTGTCTCATCCGAGACGGTGATGAATCTGCGTATTGATGGGAGGTTGATCGGCTTACACACTGGTGCAGTCACAACAACCTCGAGCTGAACACGCTGAAAACTGTGGAGATGATAGTCGACTTCAGACGACACCCCTTTGATGACTGAGAACCTTCACACATAACCATCAGAATAGTTTGCCAAATGTTACAATATGCTTTCTCTGGGTTGTGTTTCAGTGAAGACGTCAGTTGCAGTGAGACCATGTAAGTCATCAGTGTGACACAGTGGTCTCCAACCAGTAGTGCTGTAGTTCTCAAGACCAGTTTTAGGAGGTCCCTCTCTTGTCTTTATCTAGGACATAGCGCTCTCGATGGGATGGGAAAAAAACAAGAAAACAGTGCATCCTCATAAAACATTATGATTATTTCCTACACGCCTCAATTCATATGCAACAAGTCAGTTGCCTCTCTTTTAGAAAACGTTACATTGTAACATGTTCTCAACGAACCTGCGCTTGTGACACCTCTTCACACACTTCAGACTCGCTCATATTAATTGTATTCACGTGTTTATGTTGATAACTGCAGTCAGTAGAACAACTGAACTACCGGTATTTTAAGAAGGTTTTTGTGGCAGCTTATTAATCAAGGCTCGCGCTCTGACCGCTGTGTGCGCGCACGTGTCACTCACAGCAGGTCGCTCATGACACAGATCAGAGTACTTTACAGAGAATACTGTTGATGATCGTAAAAAGACAGAAATGACATAAGGTAATTGACATGAGGCTGTTTAGTTTAGTAAAAGAACACGATTTAGTCCTGCTTGAAATGGAAGAGGATCTGGGAGTATTTGAGAGACAGACAGTATGTACAACATAATTAAAAAGATAACATGAATTTGATTTAACGAGTAATAGCACTCGCAGTGCCTATTTTCTCTACAGTTCATCTGAGTAATGTGATGTAGATTCTGGCCCTAGTCTGTTTTCGGTCTTGGTCTTGGTCTCGACCAGCTTCGTTCTTGGTCTCGCCTTAGTGGTGTTGGTCTTGGTCTTGGTACCCTAAAGTCTCGGCAGTGTCTAGGTCTTGATACCCTCCGGTCTTGGAAATGTCTTAGACTCGGTTTGGGTGATCTTGACTACAACACTACCAACCAGTGCTGTCTTCCTCCACCTGCAAGCAGAAAGACAACAGTTCTGAGTGTCAGAGCATACCCCCGAATTCTTGAGAGGGTATGACCTGAAAACGCACAGAAACAAAGACTAGTGTTTAAAGGTGACAATAGGTTTGCATTTACAGCTTGTTGTCTTGTTTTGGTTTTCTGTTGGATTAACATTTTTGAATTCCTTCCTGACAGTTAGATCAGAACATCAGTACCACAGCTGGTTAGCCTAGCCTAGCATCAGGAAAAGAAACGGAAGAAAACAGCTCAACAACATCCGTCAGTCTTTGCACTTTGCCCCCTCTAGTTCTTCTCTGCTGCCATCTCTCCCTCCATCTGTCGCACCCTGTTCTTCATTTTGTCACCCCCCTCCTCCACCTGCCCTGTGGCACCCCTCTATTTGTCCATTGAGGTCATCTCTCTGTTCTCCCTAATCCTGCGGGGTGCTCATCTTTCTGCCTCCACTTAATCTGCCTGTGGCCTCCAGCCCTGACCACATAATCACTCACACACACACACACACACATCTGCACATTTGCTCACACGGACTCACAGTTATTCTTGTATTGTGTACTTGGACACTCAGTAATGCTCACAGCATGCATCCACACATAGTCACTGAGATGGCTCACACATGTACCCTCACACACACTATTGCCCCTCCACCTCTCTGTATAAAAGAGTCTCTGTAAGATAGTCATTCACGTTCCTGTCTGTCCCTCTGTCTGTCTCTCGTGAAACCACATCTTCATACAGGTACGTCTCTCTGTCCTCTGTTCTTTCTAGGTTTTCTACTCATGAGATGAAAGTAAAATAAAGTTAATATAGAGATTTTTTATCAGCCAGCTATTGTTTATTCTTAATTTTACTCTTGTATTTTCCATCACACTGAAAGCAGATGCTCCATTATTAGAGTCACCAGCTAATATGCAAACGTTTGTATATAAAAGTCTCCTAAATGATATCCAAACCAAGTAAAACTGTCGCTCCAGGATATCTCGTTACATACATATGTGTGTAATTTTGCACTTAGATGTTGTTAGCTGTGGACCTTGTGTGTCTGAGCATCCATCACTGCACCACCAAGGAAAAAAACACCCCCTCTCATTAAACCTAAATGTAATGAAATGATAAATCATCTACAGAAGCGAGATGTCTTAATATGTTCATTTCAGTTCGTAAAACTGTAATGGTGAAGTCAAACCTGATCAACACTAATGTCTTGAGAATATCGGTAAAAAGTTAAAACATTAACAGGTTTTAAGTGAATTTTTTATACAGTATTGCGCTAAAGTCATTGTCAAGAACTTAGAAACACAAAGATCATCACAGTCCTGATCAGGCTTTTTCAGGCTAAGAAAGGATCCACTTTGCTGGACATATTCCTCTGTCTCATCAGATTGAGACATTTCTCCCACTTTTCCTTTTGTCCTCTTCAGATCACACTTTCATTTCAGCAGTTTTTTTATATTATTTTTCTACACTTTGTACATATTTCCTTGTTGTGTTATAATAAAAAATATATACATATATATGCTCATAATAGCAATGCCAATACTTCTTAGGGGATCAAATCTAAAGGTGATCTAAAACATTTGCACAGAACTGTATAACGTACTTAGCGGCTATGTTAGTTCCATTCTCTGGTTAAGATGAATGATATCTGACGTTGCCCTAACAAGACCCATTCTCATTGTTTGCACCAAATAGCGGCCATATTCGTAGTCTTAAAATCGAATCAAATGCATCCAGGGAATAGCTGAAACCAATTAAAGGTGTTGGTATTTGACACAACTTTGTTATTCAGCTTGTATTTCCTTTACTTAGTGTTACTTTAAAGAGTCTAAAGTCAATTAGTCATTCACAACCTCAGTGTGTGTGTGTGTGTGTGTGTGTGTGTGTGTGTGTGTGTCTTTGCTTGCTACACCTCACTTTGTTCCATTGTGTGTGGTCATTGCTCAGCACATAAACACATGCTGAAAGTCTGAGGTCAGACTCACTAACTTTAGCACTCTAAGGAGGGGGGGGGGGGTAAAACAGGTGTTTTCACGCACAGAAGTGGAGTTGGTAATGTGTGGGTGTGGGTGTG
>JAUMHJ010000027.1:2552128-2568908 GCA_032361105.1 Microctenopoma lineatum
CCCCCCCCCCCCCCCCCCCCCCCCCCCCCCCCCCCCCCCCCCCCCCCCCCCCCAAAACAGGTGTTTGCACGCACAGAAGTGTAGTTGGTAATGTGTGTGTGTGTGTGTGTGTGGGTGTGTGTGGAAGGGTGGGGGATGAGGGTTAATTTACAGTGGCTTGTTCAGGTCAGTGTCACGTTTTCTAGTGATCATCGAGTTAATGTGTGACCTGTTTATTGGCCTGTTCACTGTTCCAGCTTTGCTTGCTGGACCTCTAATAACGTACCAAGTCCATTTCTAATGGTCAACTGTTTGTTTAAACTGTTTTTTCTGTATGATAAAAAACATTTGCATTTAAACACATGTTTAAAGCGTTGGCTTTACTGCAAAATCTATGAACTACTTGTTTTAAACAAAGATGGATGTTTTCCTTTATTTTCCTGCTCTTGTCTCCTTCCTGTCATTCTGTTTGTATTTACAGCTTCTTTAACCCCGCTAACGTATATCTGTGCACTCAGTCTCCTTTACTCCACACATATTGTCCTTGACTAAAATTAACTCTGCTAAGGCCTGTGTGTACTGCTACTGGAACTTGATTCTTCTTTAAATCCCCTGGTCCCCCCCCCACCTCTCTCCACTGCCTCTCTCCATTGAGCTCCAAATGGTCAGTTTCCAGCTGTCCTGGCATCGTTGTTGGAATGTCTGCCATAATTTCTGCCCACCCTGATTCTCTCCATAGCTCTTACCTAAAAAGAACTTGATAACATATTGAGGTTCTTAAATGTACACAGCTGTAGCTCAACACAACTAGACAAGACATTTGGACCAAATTGCATCTATGGAATTTTGGAAAGAAGTGACAAATTGTTAAGTATCTGGAACTTGATTTTTAGACCGCTGTTGCATTGAATTAATTTATGGTGTCTGATGATGCCAAGCTGCACATGACAACACAGGAGAGAGAGAGAAAAAGAGAGAGAGAGAGAGAGAGGGCACAAATTTCAACGGCCCTCTTCTATTAATTCAACCACACAGTCACAGGACCAGTATGAGTCCTTCCTGATGACAGAAAGACAGACAGAGAGGAGGAGGAGATGTGAGCGTATGACATGTTCAGGCCCACTAACAGAAAATGATTAGAGTTAGTCCTCAACAATCAACAATCAAATAAATTACACCTACACATTTTACAAGAAACATTTTCATTGTTCGCAGTTCTGAAGAATGGCAATGACTCGTCAAAACGACTTGTTAAAAAGTCGTTAATGGACCTGTTGAGTGTCAACACAAACTACATTGTCTACAGTTACAGTCATCCAAGTTCATCACCTCACCATAGTTCATCAGAGGAAAGAGGGAGAAAGTGTAAGTGAGGAAAAGGGTGAGGAGGCAGAGAGAGAGGTTGGGGGGTGGGGTACTAGAAAGTGAGAGAAACTCAATCTCTCCTGGTCTGTTTGTGTTTAACTGTCACATTCTCACCTGCTGACGCTCCATCAATCTCTCTACGTCGCCCAAGCCAGGAGTGTGTCAGCACGCCCGCTCTGTGCGTCTGTCTGTGCATGGTTTTATATCAGGACAATGGCAGCTTAGAGAGACAATTTATAGCCAGTGCCAGTTTACAGCACATTGTCCTTCCCTGTGTTTGTGCTTCAAAGTGACTGGTCACTGGGACCAAAGACCCAGACGCTGACTCAGTCGTTTACTTTTGGACTTTCTAACACCTGGAATGGCCTGATATGTTAGCGGCCATTAAAACCACACCAGTGTCTGCAGCACTGTGAACTGTGCTTAAAAAGAAAAGCGGGACATTTTCCTGTTTGTGGTGAACGATCACGCAGATAAATCCACATCCTGTGAGTTGCTCACACGAGGCGCTCACAAGCACACGTACACACTCTCACACTCTGTTGCATCGGGGGAATTTTTTAACTTTTAGTAAATCAGGCCCATGCGCCTCAGGGTGAAGTGTGGAGTGTAAGGGAAGTGTGGCCATTATTATTATGAATCATCCTCTGGGTAACTTTCCAAACTGTTTCAATTTTAACTTGCTCAGAGAGAAAATGTTGAACTGTAGGAAGTGATAACAACAACAGATAAAAAAGTGCTTGCTTATCTCTTGTTGCTGGGCTTTAATATTGTTATTCACCAGCCAGCACACTTTGAAATACTTTTTGTGATCTCATTCTGTTCTCAGTTTTCACTGATAGAAAAACAAGAACAGAACAGAACGAGAACAAACTGAAAGTTTGGTGCAGCTGAAGAATATTGTCCATATTTTCCTTTTGCTGCGTAACATCCACTTAACTGGCGTCTCTCTTTTTTAAAATCAATCAAGCAATTATCTGTTTATCTAAAGAAAGTATTTTCATGTCTTCCTTGTACTTAAAGTATAATCTGTTCTAATGTTATGTTATAGTCTGTATAATTTGTTCCTCTTTGTTGCAGCCATGTCAGACGTAGAGGAGGAATACGAGTGAGTACCCGTCACTGATTGTAGTGTGACGTCATTGACTGTGTTCATGATGACTCATTGTGATTTGAATGGATTTCTTTTTTCCTTGTCTCTCCAGAGAGCAGGCAGAGGGTAAGTCAATCTAATGTTCATATTTGTCATACACTTTAAGCCTGTCACACACAATAAACAGCATTGATTTACAAGATATGACATATGAAAATATATTAATTTTTCTTCCAGAGGTTGAGGATGAGCAGGAGGCTGAGCAGGAGGAGGTGGATGGGGATGGAGGAGGTAAGGTCAGGGTGACTCCCACAGACTGGACAGCTCATATGTATGACAGGACCACTGTTTGGTCAAACAGAAGCTGGAAGATACCAAGTGACTTTGTCTTCCTTCACTCCAGCATTATCTGAGATGGTATCTTCCAGCTCCTGGTTGACTGAACACACCTGATGCAGGTAACCAGCTGTGAGTAGTTCAGAGATAGCTGAAAAACAAGTGGGGCAGTGGCCTTCAACAACCAGCTTGGCCCACCCCTGGAGTAAAGGCCATTATGAGGAGGTGTCTTCCCTGTTGCCTGAAGGCACTCAACACAATGACGCAGCTGTAGTTCCCTTTCTCTTTCTTTAACTGTGTAACACGTCACACTGTACTAACTCCAACCTATCTTTCCTGCTTTCCCTTTGGCTGACACTGCTGGTCCGGGCCACTAGAGCAGCAAGAGTACCAAGGTGAGGTGATGTCACACACAGGATCACGCACCATTTACAGAAAGATATAAAACTGCAGTGCAGGAAAACGTTCTATCTACATTTGTCTTTAATGGTTATATGAAAAAGCCTTATCCCAGGTCGTATGGGAGCATATTGACTCTTTGATGACGCTTTTGTCTGCATTGGTCATTGCATGCTGTTGCAACTAGAATTGTAAAGGCATAAACAGCCAAAACAGAAATCTAATGAAATATTTCTATGACCTGTCCACTTAAGTCAGCAAGGTCTTACAGTTAAACATGTTAATAAAGGAGAAAGTATAATATGAATTGAAAGCTGCATGAAGCCAAAGCAGTTTAACACAGAGATTGGCCAGTAAATGTAGTGGAACATATCCAGTGGGGTAAATATTAAGAAAGTCTAATGTTTATGGTTTTATTTTAATGGAGAGACAGAGAATATCCACCACATTTGGCCAAGACAAAGGGAAGCTGTAAAGGGACAAGTGATTGTAGACTTACAGGAGCCTGGAATGAGTTACCAGACCATCAGCAAGAGGCTTGGTGAGAAAGTCGGGAATGAAAGGACTATAAAATGACCATGAGTCGCACTAGGTCTGGATAACTCTTTCACGGAGTGAAATGGTCAGAGCGGGTTTCTTTCAGTTGAGGCTGATCTCAGAAATTTAACATATTCTGTCCTTCTCTGACTCAGAAAGCATCATCCATGCGTATATTTCCTCCAGAATAGATTATTGCAATGCCATATACGCAGGTTCAAACAAGTCTTCTATTGCTCGCCTGCAATTAGTACAAAATGCAGCAGCAAGGGTTTTAACAAACACAAAGAAAAGAGAACACATTAAACCAGTTTTAGCGTCACTGCACTGGCTTCCTGTGGAATCAAGGTTATAAGTGTACTTTTAGTTTTTAAATCGCTTAATGGCCAGGTTTTTTTTACTGTGAATTGTATTTTTATGTCTACTGTACAGCACTTTGGTGAACAGTTTATGTTTTTGAAATAGTGCTTTATAAATAAACTAATATCATTATTATTATTATTATCATGGAGGAGCTTGTTAATGATCCGAATGCAGTTGTGTCCAGGAAGACACCATAAGAATGTGTTACCAGTGGTTCTATGTCATGGATTCAAAGTGTGTGTGCTGAAATACTGAAATGACTTAAAAACCATGCCCAAAGTCAAGCACCGATGTGGAAACATTATTCTAGGGCTGTTTTCCACTCTGGGTACAGGACAACTTTACCGAGCGGCCAATAGGCAGGACCATGTACCGTAAAACCAGAAAGATTGCGCTCATAGAGTGGCCCGGCCAGTCTCCAGACCTCAATCTGATGGAAAATGAATATGACTAAATCCAAGAAACCTTTTACCAAAGAGAACAACAAGGACAATTATTATTATTTCACCCAGTAAAAAGAAAAGTGATTTATAAATTTTATATAATATGTTTTGGGGATTTTTGGTTGAGATTCTGTCTCTCTTCATTAAAATGATGACTGTTAACTCTAACTCCTAATGCACTCTGATGTTCTGCTGGATGTGAGTATAGTACGTACATTCGTAGCCTGAACAACTTAGAAGATGATGTCAGTGTAATATTTTCAGCCACTCCAGTGCCCAATATACTAAACTGTTTTAAGATTGATCTACCTCCAGTCTGGAGCTGATAATGTAGTACTTGTAGTAGTAGTTCTTGTTGTAGTAGTAGTAGTAGTAGTAGTAGTAGTAGTAGTAGTAGTAGTAGTCATTGTCTTAAAGATGTCAGAAAGTCATATCGGTCTACATTTATGTTTAGTAATTTGGCTGATGCGTTTTAAAGTAAGAAAGTCAGGGAAAAGCTGAGTTATGAGTTAAAGCAATGTTCTGTTCCTTTTATACTGCGGTGTACCCTGACAATCATTAGTTCACACATGCACTATAAATTCATTCACTATTCATTCAACCAATGAGAATGAGTAAAGTCTTATTGGTGTTGAGTAAAAAGAATGTGAAGAAGACACAAAACTATATTTCGGTTGATGGTAGATATATGGTGAGTGTCAGAGAGCACGTGGCTCACACAGCATCACAAATTCATTTAATGAGCTTATTAGCTTAACACAACGACTGGAAATGGGGAAACAGATAACTAGCTAGCAGATAAGCTTAGCACTTTGATGATTAGTAATGATTAGCGGCCTGGCAACTCAGTGGGTTAAGGCATGAGGCTGGGATGCAGACGGTCGTAGGTTCGATTCCCAGCCGTGACACCCCATACCGATGGGACCTTGAGTAAGACACTCAGCACTAGCTCCCCGGGCGCGCCCTGTAGCTGCCCACTGCTCCCCCCAGAGGGATGGGTTAAATGCAGAAGAACACTGGTGTGGCATTAATTTCACTGCAAGAAGCAGAGAGGGTGTTTTAAGTAATGTCAGGCTGTTTAATTTCGCTGCAGCGTCAGGTGTTAACTTTGGGCTTCTGATCATTCCACACCTGTTTTCTCGTCTTCTTATATGTCCCCTGTCTTCCCATTCTTACTTCTATATCTTCTCTTTCATTCTTCTTTCATTAATGTTTTCCACCTGTATATTTGTCCTTCTCCTTTCCTTCTTTCCCTTCCAACACTGTTTGACTTGTTCACGGGTCTCTCTCTCTCCTGCATCATACTTACCACCCCCTTCTGTTTGCCGTCTTACTTCTCCATGTCTTATTTTTGTTACTCATCTTTCATTCTGTCATTATGTGGCTGGTCCATCAGATCAAGATGCCCTGGAGGAAGGTGAGAAACTGTAGAAGTGTGGTTCTTTAACAGGGTAAAATTGAAAAACTGGATTTCCTCCTCCAACCCAGCACTGTTAACTAGGACATGTTGTCTCTAAATGAATGATTTACCTTTTACAAATCAGACCCACTCTTCTAAATCCTTCTTAATGTTTGATAACCTAGGACACATATTATAATTTTATACTGACATAAACAACGTACTGGCACTTTCCTCATAACTGATAACACTGCTTATGTCTTGTCATTTTCCCAGCCCCCTGGTTGCCACACTTTCAGTTACATTAACAGCTTTGTTAACTGTTCAAGTATCCCTTTCACTCATGTTTGTTCAGTGATTGAATCTTTTTTTGTGATTGTTCTCTATCATCAACAGAGGAGGAGCGCCCCAAACCCAAGTATGTCCCGTCATGCTGTTTTCTTGTATCTGGTTCAAGTAGTTTGTGTTGTAATTAAAGTCACATGCATTCTCTCTTTTCCAGACCCATGGTGCCTCAACTTGCTCCTCCAAAGATTCCCGAGGGAGAGAGAGTAGATTTTGATGTAAGTTATGAAAAGAAGATTTAAGTCATAAATCATCATGACCACGGCTGTCAGTGTTGTGTTGTAGTGTGAGAATTCAGCAAAGTTCCCTGGACCCAGCAAAACACTTTATATGTGCACAAGGGAGGTGTGATGTTCCAAAAGCAGTAAAGAGTTTAGGGAGGAAGGTTTCTGTGTTGTTTAAACACATGGACTCATTAAGAAAGAGTTGCTGCAGCTGGGCGAGATAAAAAGGCGCGACAGGGGTCAATGAATGCGTGAATCAGTTTACACTTTTTAAAAGCTTCCTGTCCACGAACACAGCTTGTGATACAATGACTCAAACCCCTTTCTGGGGTGGTCTGGTGTGCATTTGACTACATCAGTGTTTCTGTGGTTTAAATGGTCAGTCTGATGTGTTTCCTGCGAGGATATACAGGAAAAACACAGAGCTGTGTGTGAGGGGGAACATCCAGGGCCAGGGGACCATGGGCTGTGACAATGAGCTACTGTCCCCTGCTGGCAATGACTTTAGAGGAGGCAAACTGTTAGCTGGTTCTCTTGAATCCATTAACGAAGCTAAAACCTCCTCACACAGAAGACAGTATGTATGTGCAACACATGGATCCAGGTTCTTTTGTTTAAGCCCAACTTCTCCAACAAAGTGTTTGAATCATTTAACTGTACACACGACTCCCCTGTTCCTCTAGGACATCCACAGGAAGCGCATGGAGAAGGATTTGGTGGAGCTGCACACTCTGATCGATGTCCACTTTGAGCAGAGGAAGAAGGATGAAGAGGAACTCATCGCCCTAAAGGATCGAATTGTAAACTCAATTTGATACTAACTGTCCTGAGCAGGACGTGTGTAGGATGCACATTGATTGAATTGACTGAAGTGAGCATCTACAGGACTTTATTCAGATAAATTTTCTACGCTACCTGAGGAATAGTGTTTTCTTTCCTTCAGGAGCATCGTCGGTCAGAGAGAGCTGAGATCCAGAGGGTTAGAGCTGAGAAGGAGAAGGACAGACAGAACAGGATTGCTGTAATAAACACACACACACACATGTGCATATTTATCCACAGCCTACTTCAATTATACTGAATTGTTTCATTGTTTTTATTCATTTGCACACAAATGAAAAAAAAGTCAGGCATCACTTGATTCTTCTTCACTTGTCAGGAGGAGCGTCATAGGAAAGAAGAAGAGGAAGCCAAGAGGAAGGCTGACGATGAAGCCAAGAAGAAGAAAGTGCTTTCTGGCATGGGAGCAAACTTTGGAGGCTTCCTGGCCAAGGTCAGACAGCAGTTCATCTTCTGTGGTGTGGCAGTGCTTCTGATGTAGAGGTGGAGACAATGAGGATGCAGAGGATGACAGTGAACTGTGTCTGCTCTTTCCCAGGCTGAAACCAGGAGGGGAAAACGTCTGACAGGCAGAGAGATTAAGAAGAAGACTCTGGCTGATCGACGGCAGCCACTAGGCATTGACACTATGAGGGAGGATGCACTCAAGTGAGTTGCAGAATGGGAAACCTGCCATTACAGTATCATGTCGACCTGCACGTGTTATTGACGATCAATCCAAAAATCACCACCTACTTTATATCTATACTTATTTTCTATATGTCTGTGACGATTCTCAGTCATCTAGGTGAAGTTGTCAGAAGGTTGAGTCGTGGCAAATTTATCCTCCATGTCAGTTTTACCTGACACCTGACTTGAATAGGCTCCAACCTGAAGGGTAAATTTGTCCAGGTGCCACGACTCAAGCTTCTGACTTCTAGAGTAGAGTTTAACCTCGGCCAGTTTATTGGAGTGGTGTGTTTTACCTCCATTTAGTTCCTTGAAATGACCTGAATGGAGCTTTTCTGCAAACAGTCCCAGAAAAGTAACAAAATGACACAAAACCTTTATAGTTACATTGAAATGTTCCACATTCTTTTTAAAATTTGCTCTGTTTTTTCAAGGCAACGGGCTCAGGACATGTGGAATTGCATCTACCATCTGGAATCAGAGAAGTTTGACTTTATGGAGCATATGAAACACCAGAAATATGAGGTATTTGTTGGAAATGGTTGGGACACAAACAAACAATTCATCCAAACACACTGTACTTGTTAATCTGGTCGATGCTGATTGGCTCATGCTTCTCTGTGTTTGCCTCCCACAGATCATTGTACTTCTGAACAGGATCCAACATGCTCAAAAGTTGTGAGTATTTACTTTAATTATGATACAGTCATGTTCAACACTTCCTGACTCCCGTTTCCTCCTCTTTCCGTCTTACAGTAAAAAGGGTCACGGCAAAGGAAAAGTGGGTGGTCGCTGGAAATAAAAGGGAGAAAACACCAACGAGAACAGACTGATAAGAAAAAGGAAGCAGTTTCGAAATGACTTGCTCTCGAACCAGAGCCACTTGTTGTTCTGAATGTTCTTTGATGAGGTGTATTGATAATAAAACTATGTGAACTCAACTCTGAGTCGAATGTTTGTCCGTTCTGTTTTTGTTTGTTTCAAACTTTGTATTTGTGAAGGTAATGAGTGGAACCACACTGTGTGGCTGTTTGTAGATGGACGTAGTGTTGAATATCTCGTGTAAAATTCACAAGGTCACAGTGTCAGATCCCAAGAAGTTCCCCTCACTACATTTCTATAGTACTGCGGTCAGAATTTGATGGATGTGGGAGATGGTTGACATATCTTTGTACAGAATGACTGTATTCATCATTTACACTGGAAAAAAGCTGTAAGATCTTTTCTGTGAGGCCTGTGTTACAACATGGCTGTTGGGCTACAGTGGGAATCGATCTTGCTATTCCTGCATCCCAGCCCTCTGCCTTAACCACTGAGCTTCCAGGCCGCCTGAGAGGCAGTGACATATAATCCAATCCAATAAATTCGGAAACACACTGTTAGATCCAACTTTCTGTCTCTGTCTCTGTCTTCAAATTTAGGTTCTGTCCATCTTTCTGTCTGGATAAGTCCTCCCTCTTTAGACCAGTGCCTTTGTCTGACTCTCTCTATGACCATGTCTATGTCTCCTTTCTATTCTCCAGACAGTGCAGGCTCCTGTTCCCACCTCCGGTAAAAGCCTAAAAACAGGCTCCTGTTCCCACCTCCGGTAAAAGCCTAAAAACGCATCCAAGTCACACTTTGTGGCTACGGCATGCATGCTGCTGCAGCAGCTCACGTCGTGAACGGTGCACCAGCAGAGCCACAGCAGCACATCAGCAGGTAAATGCTCCATGTGTCTATTCAGGAAGCACAGTTCATCGAGTCCAATACAAACATGAACAGAAGTATATAATTTATCATGTGCGTTGACAGTTAGTTTGATGAATACACGTGGCAAGGTGCCTAAAATGTGTAGATGCATCTTATTCACTCCTCACTCCCTGTGCGTGAATGTTGCTGTGCCCGTTTGTCATGGTGGTGCACTTACATTAATGACAGTGTGAGAAGTTTATTGTCATGCTCTTGTTATTTTAAACAGCTTGTAGGCATTTCTTTCTACAGCTGAAGTCTTAACAACTGGAAAGTAAAAAAGCAGAGCATACCTTGTTGTTACAGTGCCAGAGCTGTGAAGAGCTGTGAAGCAATAACTGTGGCTAAGGAGCGATGAGCCTGAATAGACATAGGATAACAGAGGGATATGTACAGAGATAGGAATGTGAGATGGGTTTTGTACTAAATGACCCTGTGCAGTGTCAGCAATAAATAACAATTTAATTCTCCGCAGTATAATAATAAAATATAATGTACTTTACATAATGTTATAAATGACATTTTTAATTTGACATTTGTGCCTTATATGTATGAACATGTAAAATTGTACAATAGATGATATTTACTGTATTTCCACAACCCTTAGAACTTCAGCTTATGCATATATTGTAATATTCTCTTGAGTTTATGTTCTTGGTATTCTTCTGCTCTCTGTCCCTGTGCAGTGGTAACGTACAAGTTTCCCCGCCGTGCAATCAGTGAAGCCTTCTCTTATATGCACAACTGACCTAACGAGAGAACGCAGCATTTTTTGGGGTCTATCTGCACAAACATCTGTGCTGATGGATCCTCAGGGTGGAAACGTTAAAAACAAAGAGGACGACAGCACTGGGGGTGCGTTCCCTATGTTTGCTTTATACACAGGCACATTTCTAGGTCCAGTGTATGCAGTGTTACCAACATCCTTAACATTCAGTATTAAGCTCCCCCAGGTGGGTAAACACTGCCATTTCATCCTGCTCATGAAACTGGAAATACATAAATCATCATTAATATCCCATGAACACATTATTGTATTTACGTTACCAGTGTTCATGAGAGGCATTCGATAACCAGTGGAAACAAAGACAGAAGGTTGACTCTTTTTCTCTCTTATCTGTGGTAATTGTTTTCACCCTGTTCTCTCTGTCTAATTCCTGCCTCACATGTTTGGCTTACTGCAAGAGTCAAGGACTAAAGAGGACACTCTGTTAATCCAGAATCTGGACACACACATACGCTGACCTGCGTCTGTGTTGCTCAATGTTTGTGGCCCATTGTTTGTTCTGAAATAAACCTCCACATAAATGATGACATATATAATATTTACTAATTATAAACCAGCAGAGTCTCAATGATACTACAAGGTTCTGCTTTTCTGAACGCTTTGTTCACAGTAGCTCTGAGGGAATCAACCATTCTGAATGAAATAAAAGGGATGAAGGATCCCATTCTGTGTGTGTGTGTGTGTGTGTGTGTGTGCCTGCACGCATTACACACTCACATTAAATCCACCCACCCACTGAAGCATCTGTTGTCTGGAAACTTTCTATTTATTCAGCTGTAGAATTACAATCACATAATATGTATCAAACGCACCTTATTAAGACGGGTCTGCACAACACACACAGATCAATACGCACACATACATTCACGAGACACAACAAGCAGGATCTCCTCTCATTCAAACACAAACACAATAGTAGCCACACACAGTATAAGACAAAGCAATACTCAGAGACATGTCACTAATAAATACACCAGAGTTCAAAAAGAAATCAAGTTGAGTCTGTGGAGCATGACGGGGTTATGAGGGTATGAATAAAGGAAAGTACAGAGACTTTCTCTTCATAGAGAGTGAGCGTGTGCACACAGTGCGTTCCTATTCATTTCTGTGGTACAGCATGTATTCAGTATAATATAAAGCACATATGAGAGATGCCCAGAAATGAAACAGTTGGTTATTTAAGATTACTATTCCAGTTGAAGGTTATTTATCTGTATAAAACCTATGGTTGTTTGCCTGTAAATTGTGAGTGTGCATAAAGTCTTTAGCGAATGGGAGCCTTCAGCGCAGCATCCACCTCCTCTTCAGGCTGCAGCGTGTGCCACTGGGCCACCGGGCGCCTGGGGTTTGCCAGCATGTCTGACCAGTGGCGCAGCCCAACGCCCGAGGCGCCGTAGCCGATCCAGCATTTGCCGATGGGGTCGTTGCTGCCCAGCTTGTCGTAGTCGTACACAGTGATCAGAACCTGGACTTTCTGTGTGGAGAGATCGGAGGAGATTCAGGAATCACATCAGCGTATATCTTAAGACATAGATATCACATGTGGAGATCAATATGTTCAAAATAGAAATGTTTGCTTTGGTAAAAGCCTTGCACACTCGTACAGTTTCAAACAGTCCTGAAGGTGGTGGCACAGTTACAGGCTCAAACCTCGAACTACTCACTGCACTGGCTCCCAGATAAGCTTAAGATTTAATTCAAGTCCTCCAAATTTGTTTTAAAACATTGCACAACATGGCAACACCACAAATGATGGCTTCTCATGTCCTCCTGCTGCCCTGCTCACAGTTGTAAAACAGTTTTCCTTCTTTACTCAGATGGATTTTTGTATTTGATGCTTCTTCTTTCTGACCACAAACGTACAAATGGAAAACAAATACACAGAAGAAGTGGTCCAAACCTCCTGCTGAAACAAACCTGGATCTGGGAGAAGGGGATCTCGAAGCTGAAGCTCTCATTGAAGTAAGGATTCAGAGTGTTTTGTTTGACTGATGTCTTCTTCTTTTTGATTCGCTTCCCGTTGTGCTGCAGCACCACCTTAACAAAGGGATCTGAGGCAGAGACGCGTAGTGTCAGACAGTGCATCAGAGGAGCCGGCAACATCATACCCACCACCTGCTATGTGTGTTCACCTGACAGTCCTCCCACATCCATCTTCTTCAGGTTTTTGGCTTCCATGATGTTGACCGTCAGCTTCCCGGCCGTGGGGACGTAGCGAAGGGAAATACAGACATCTCCCAGCTTTTCTTGCTGTTGTGAAAAACAACATACGAAAGGATGGTGAGGACCGTTATACTCATTAAATACACTGAGCGGATGAACATGTGTACCTCCTCTTTCTCTCCTCCACTCAGGTCTTTCCATTCGTGTATTGGCTGTCCGAGGTCTATGGTGTTCATGGGGATCATGATCTCGCCAATTTTGTCATGTTTCCCAAAACGGTCAAAGTCAAAAACCTGTAGCACCAGAGTCTGACCACCTAACTCGCTATAGGGTATCTGGAGAGGGAGAGATTTCCTTTAAGGGCTGAAGAGTTCAAAGTGTGAAACTGATCATTGGGTCAAAACCTCCAGTATCAAACCTTAAAGGTGAAAGTCTCATTGAAGACGGGACAGAGGTTCTTTCGCTGAACTTTGGTCTCAAACTTCTTCTTCTTGTCTGGCAGCATGTAGACTTTGACATAGGGATCTGATGTCCCACCCATGTCCATAGCTGCGAGGTCCTGAGCCTGGAGAATGCCGACAATCAGCTGGGAGCAGAGGGGGACAGAGGGAGACAAGTTCAAATGGAGAGTTAGAGGCTCTTGTTGTCAAAGACACAACCATCTAAGTGAGTCCTGTGGTTAAATAGCATGTTCAGATGTGTGTGCTGGTGTACCTGGTTTTCTGTAAAGTTATAATCCAACGAGTACTCCAGTTTGCCCAAGAACTCCTTCTCTTCTTCTTCCTTCCCTTGCTCTCCCTCCTGGAGGACACACAACACGGTTCTTACACTTAACATTAGTGCTGAAACATGGCATTTATTCTCTTGTGAGGTTGTTAAACACCTTGATGTGTGTTTTGTTCTTTAAGACCTGTGAGGTCCACTACTGACTACTAGTGCTATAGAGTAGGTCCAAGACTTAGTTCATTTAGTTTGTTTAAATGTGTTTACATGTACCAAGAAAAAGCATCCAACACATTACTATAGTTAATATACTATATATGAGTTACACTTACTATGGTTATTGATAAGCAGGTTATTGAAGTTAGTTTTGAGAACACTCAAAGTTAGAAATACATTGTAAGTACATAAAAGGCTTTTTGCAATATCTCAAACCTTCCTTACACATTTAAGATATTTATTTAAGATAAAAGAGGATGGAAGAGAACCAAAACGCCTTCCATCCCTTTTCATTATTTTAATCATGGTGCTGCTGTTTCCACTTCAGCTGCTACTGCTCTCAACCTGGACACAAGCCAAACAGCTGTGAGGACCAAAGCAGTGATTACAGTCACACATCTGTTGGTCTGTGCAGGGCCCAGCCTGCATTTAAAGGAACAGCTCTCTTGCTAACACATAAATGAGAAGATCTTTCTCATCTGTACGTTAAATGTATCACGTTAGTGCTGTATATAGACTGGAAACAGCTCTGAACTTGGACTTTCTTGTTACATCACACTCACATGGGACAGAGCCCTGCTGGTACCCTGTTGTTTCTCACCTTCTTCTCCTCTGCCTCCTCTCCCTCTTTGTCCTTCTTCCTGCGTCCTCGTCCTGCCTTCCTCTCGCGCACCTTCTTGGGCTTCTTTCCCATTAAGCACTTTTTGTAGATGCAGAATCCCAGGCAGGCGACCAGGGCAAGAACCACTACTACGATGGCACCCACAGCCCACATGGGCACTGGAGAAAGGAGGTGAGAGAAGGACAAGTTCTTCATATTCAATGTCAGATTGCTGTCATGTAAAAACTAAACTACCATCTCGTTGGTTGTAAACAATCAGATATTGGTTCCTACTTCTCCTTGACTTTGAGGTTTGGTTACACAAGCAAAACATCAGCGTATTAGTATTTTCATTATATTTGGTGACATGTTGATGTTACACTAACCCATTTCTCCAGTCCAGCCTCACAGAACCACACGCATGTCCGGATCCTTATAAACAGTATGTCTCATGTTAAAAGTGTCTATGATGGAATATGGAGTTATATCTTCTTAAATCACATAAGACACGTACCGTGCAAAATACTTTTCCAAAGTTCAGCTGAAATGCTGAAACCTGAACATAACTTGTTAGTCTGTTGTTTACGTTGGTCATTAAGTTCATTTTTGATGTAACAAGGTCTGGCTGTGAGAAATGGGAAGTGTTTTTTTAAGCATAGAGAGGCACTTCTACAGGTGACTTATACATATGTAGATAGACTTAAAACAGCGGTGAAGGAGTGTAAAGCTGTTTTATGTGTTATCCACATAAAATCCACAGAAAACACAATGGTACAAGACATAAAATGGACTTACACTTGAGTTTATGATCTGGAGGAGCCGAGCAGAGCAGAGTGGTCACATGAGGAAATGCAAGAGATGAAGACGCACATGACATGAAACAGTGTGAACGCCATCGATGTGTGTTTGTTTTATACATATCTACGTGTGCATACTCGGCAGGTGCGTGATCTCGTTGAAGAACTTGTTCTTCATGCCGGCAAACTGGTGGTTAGAGTGGTGAGATGTGGGCGGGCGAGGCGGCGGGGGCTCCCTCTCCTCCTCCTCCTCCTCGGCCGCTCTGCGGAGCCGCACCCCCGCCACGTTGACCAGTCGCATCACTGCTCTGCTTGAACAACAAAAATCTGTTGTTTGGACATTTAAGGCGTCATCAAAACAAAGAACTGCAGTACAGTATAAATGATTTTACATTTTCTTCTTGTGCACGTGGTCTCAGTCTTCATACCTTTATCTATGAAAGCAGGAAAGTGTATTTTTCCCCCATGTCTAACAACAGTCACTCATTTAAAGCTTCACTTTTAATATAGTAATTCTTCTATATCTGCCTACTCTATCTATTTATTGGTTTTCCTTTTAAATTTTTATTTTTTTAAATTTTTTTAATTTTAATTTAATGCACCTTTTGTTGTTTCTTCTTTGCTTCCTCTTTCTCCCTTACCTAACCAGCAAGGCTGTTCACACACACACAAACAGTCTACACTTGTGAAGCATACAGTATATTTGACCAGCAGTAGTAGGAAAACATCTTTTCTTGCAGGTGTTATCACTGTAATATTTTGCATGACTGTCATTACTGGATGCTAAATACACTTTCTCTGTGTAACAGTGTGACCATGAGCCAGCATGCACAACACCAGCACCTAGAAACCGAAGGTGATAACATCACATATTTTATCAGCTATGTTCAAATATCAGGTATTGCTTGATGTCCTAAAACAAATCCACCTTAACAAAATGGAACTAAAAGATCAACAAGTAATCACTCTGCCTTTTTACCTCATCTTTGGGTTTGAGTTTGACTTTTTAAAGGCAGATACAGTATGATCAGAGTCAGAGATCAGGGTCAAAACAAGCACAAATTGGAAACAGAAAACTGGCTTTACCTTCTGCCAAACACCTGCCTGTGACCCTGGAATGAGGCGATAAAATAAGAAAAATACAAGTTTCTTGTGACTTTTTTGCCCTGTAAGGACTCCAACCTGTCAGTGTGCAGTCACACACACATCTGACACTTAAACACACAGGCCCCGCCCACATGAGACGTCCCTCTGATGCTGCACAGCAGTGTAACAAGATTAATTGCCAAAGGTAATCCAAAAATCCCACGGCTTAAACAAATTAAGGACAGTTTGCCTCTCTGGGTCTCCTCCCCTTCCTCCACCCATCCCACCATCACTTCCCCATTCATCCTCCCCTCCGTTGTCTCCCTTATCTCCCTCATTCTCATAATACATCTATGGTCTCCCTCGGTCTGGCGTTTATCCTTCCACCTGACAGATGATACAGAGACACACACACACCATATTTTCATAATGAGATCTGATTTAGTGTGTGTTGTATCACTCTGCACGTCGATCCTCACAGTCCCCTCACTGTATAAACCAAGGATTAGACCGGGAGACCTCCCGTGTGTGTAGTGCAGCTAAATAGAAGAATAAACAGGTAGATAGCACTCATTAAATCATGTAGAGCTATTTCTTTTTTTTCCTTTTTTTTTTTTTTTTTTTTGGCCTGTCAGTAACACAGATGACACATGAGTACGTCATGTATGTATAGCTGTGTAGTCA
>JAUMHJ010000027.1:2574958-2619958 GCA_032361105.1 Microctenopoma lineatum
GTCGAAGGACTCGGGAGGACGCAGAAGTTCCGTTCAATCACTGTTGAAGCAAGAACTCCTTTGTGTTTTTTCCCTGGCGTGAAGCTGAAGCGGCAGCTCCGTCTATTTATACCCCACCCTGTAGCCCACGTGACGGACGTAACGTCATTTACAGCCAATCACTGTGCTCAGGTAAAACCTGACAGCGGATCAAATGTTGCATGTTTTACAACTTTATTGTGACCTGCTAACGTCAATCACCTGTAATGACAAAGCATTTTTGTAGTTTCAAGAGAAAATAAACTGCATCTCATTTCAAAAATATATATTTTTGCAATTGTCAGTGTCCTGCAGAAAACCACTCCTCATACAATTAGGTCATCTATAGAACTTTAATTATTATGTTGTAAATTTACACTAAATCAGGAGGAACACATTCATAACATATAAATGACATCTGTTAGTTTATGGGATTTTCATCAAACAGTATCTTAATTGTATCTATTCCTAAACAAGTTTAAAACTCAAACGGCCACATAGTGTTTAATGTGGTGGGACTAACCCCATTAAATAAATTAGGTGTGCTATAAATGTTTATGCTCACAATAAACATGATCTCTATTTAAAGACCAACCCATATTTGCATTTGTTTAGTGCAAGATACCTTCGTTTGCGTAACCCATGTGGATTTTACAGGCTGGTCAGGTGGGGCTGAAGCTTTGTTCAACAAAAAGACACTGATTTACATTTTATCCTACTATATCTTTTAAACATAGATACATACATACATACACATACTATACAATATTCGAAACATCAATTAGACTGCTGTATATAATATAGCTGCATAATTATTGCTAGAGTAGAGTAAGCACACTTTTGCAGTGTTGTTCTGTAAGGGGTTAATGTGTAAATGTTGAGCTACCTTTATCATCTGCAAACACTGCCACTCTCCCATTTCAAGCTCAAACAGGCCTATTGATCTTTACAGCTTCTATTATGCAGACGGAAGCCTTCAGGCCTAACGTCTCACTGAGTAAAGAATTCACGTGGGCTTCACCACACTAGTCAACAACGTCACTGTTGCCTACGTAACCCAATGTTATGAACACATGACGCACACAAATATCTTTTGCTTTCTTATTTTACCCATACCAATTATACTGGAATTCCACAAACTCGTTAGAAGCACTGTTGTTTCCAAGTACGCAATGTTCTCTGAAGTTACATCAGTCCGACTGTAGACTAATAAATCCAGCCATAAACAGAGTTATGCCAGTGCATAACCCATAGTTCAGTGTTTCTGTGTGAAGCACAATAATGTTGTAAGTCTTGGTAAGTCTCCCCACATTACAGGAATTCAGACAGTATGCTTGTTCCAGTCATTAATCTGCTGTGTCACGTAGCTCAGCTGAGGATTTTGCTGTGTCACTGTAGTGACTCAGCATTTCACAGGTCTGACCATCCCTCCTGGTATCTTGTTCTGTTTCTGTCAGTGCGACAAACAGGGAGGAGACTTGTGGCAAAGAAACATGTGAGCGGGAGTCAGGAAGAAGTCCTCTCACTTTACCTCAGGTTTAGATGGAATCAGTTTGACATAACAAAAAAACAAGAGAGACTAAGACCTGCTCTAATTTTTTAATGTGTGTTTAGTCTTTTGCATATTTTAGTGTAAATTAAAAAAAAGTTAAGTTTAAATTTCCATATTAGAAATTGTGTGCATCATTTAGTTTTCCTGGCCAAGTTTGGCTAAGCTTAATTTTGCTAGCTAGTGTTTGTTCATAAGTGACCAAAACAATGAATGACTAGGTTTTATACAGCATACACAAATTGACACCAGAACAATGAAGTAAATAGTTTAACCAAACACAGCAGCAACTCATCCAATACCCACATTTCAAATTAAATCACAAAACACACAACAACAACAAGTCAACCACTAGATTCATGGTGTTGTCTTATTTTAATGACTGAGAAACACAGGGTTAATTTCTGGAAAGATAAAAATGTTGTTTAAATGAACTAGGACACAGAAAGAAAACTAGATTTCAATAGGAATGTAGATATCACCTAATAATAAGTGCACTTCCATGACTGAATACAGTAATACAGACTTGACTGAGCAGCTCATGCTCTGAAATAGACAAGTTTCAGGCAGTTCTGTATATTTAACACCAACATTAATACTGAACGGCTCCTACAGCAGTTTTGAGATCTCATTAACCTTTCTTGAGTGTGAATTAGTTTGTAGCTCCAATCCTACTGAGCACATGTCCTCACTGTGAGGGAGATATCTGGCATATAAAACATCCCTGTTTAATACTAAATCGCTTGGAAACAGTAACGAGGAAGGGAAGAGTTCACGCGCCGTTAAGTTCGCTAATATTATATGATTCATTGTTTATTTAATCATTCCTTTTAAACCTACAGCCTACAGGTCACAGCTCACTCTCCAGGCTGTCACCCTTCTTTCCTCCATCTTTCATATCACCTTCACCTCCCTCTGTCTTCTTATGCAGTAGGAATCCAAACACTCTTCCACTGAACAGCATTCCTCCACAACCCCTCCAGGAGCGAGGGATGAGAGCGAGTCCAATCCTTTCTCCCTTCATCCTTTTGGCAGGACAGGCACAGGGTTTTGAGCGGGCTTATGCAGCTGTACTGGAGGTACTGACAGCCCTACAGCAAGAAAACACAGAGCAGGAGTGACGTTTGGTAGGTGTCACGCTGCAGCTACTCTTCATATGAGAGTCAGGACAAGCATTAATCCTACTCTGGGTTCATTTCTCTAGTAGGGAGAGCCGTGTCCTCACCTCTGCACTGCCCCAATACCAGATGGCTTTGATGACACTGTGATTAGCAAGCGCCACCATCAGCTGGTCTCTACTTCCTGAAATGACATTGACCAGACCTGCAGGCAGGTCTGAAGCCTGGAGCACCTGAAGAAGATTATAGTGTTTACAGAGACACATTCAAATGACATGTCTGAACTATGGGACTAAAATGTTGTTGTAGTGCATAGAAAACGTTATGTTTTGTTTTCTACATCTGTGATACTTTTACAATCATCTTTATTTGTTAGTTTTGTGCTCGTTACCATCATCACTCACACCTGAATGAATGACAAGGCTGGTAGTGGATACTTCTCACTGGGGACCATCACGACAGCATTGCCAGTGGCGACAACTGCTCCAAGAAGGGTTACCATGGAGAGGAGGGGATTTTCATCAGGGAGGACGACCCCCACGACTCCCAGGGCTTCAGGGATAGAGAGAGCAGAGCCGGACTGTGGCATAGGCTGAGGAGAGGGACACAACATGAGATAAATCCATCTTAGAGGTCAGCGAATGCTGCCAGCAGCATCTCAAGGGTTCTTTTATTGTAAATATTACCAAAATCCTCACCAGACTTCCTCCTTGGATTTTGTCACAGTAAGCTGCCCAATCACTGAGCCTCACAATGCTGAGCTCCACCTCTTTCTCAGCCTCATCCACTGACAGACCGGTCTGGATGTTGATAGATGCAGCTATGTCGTGTCTCTTTGCTTCCAGGCCTTTGGCCAGAGAGTAGAGGGACTGAGCACGTGCAAATCGACTCTTTTTCATCCAGCTGCAGGAGTAGGAATATAATAATTATGTAAATATCTGCGAGGTTCTTATGAGATTCAAAATAATTAATAAATGAATAAATTCCCAGCAGGGAAATCACAGCGAGCAAGTGCTGTGGTTTCAGTGGTTTGCATGTGGGAACAGGTGGAGCTGCGTGTTTACTAGGTTTCAGTGTTTCAGTCTCTGTTGACATGTGCATGTCTGAGCAAACCTGTTTCTTCATAATCAGCTTAGTCAAGTTGGACTTTGACTGGTGGTAAATATGCATAGCTGGGTTGTGAAATGCCTTCCTACATGTGTCTTTGAATCTTGAGTCTTTTATGGAGGTCAAATAACACCTCTTAACATTTTATGGTTCTGTTTGTTATTAAATGTAGTTACATGTTAACTAACACAAAGAGACCTAGTGTTTCAACCTGACCCAAATGACACCATTGTGCAACACACAAAACACATTTTAGTTTCTTGTTTGCAGAATTTTGTTGATGATCACTTCACACTTGATTTGCTGCATATCAGAGGAACTGCATATACACTTTGCTCTATGAGGAAGCAGCTGATAATGGTTCAGAGAGAAAAAGAGAAGTTGGGAATTTACAGTAGAGTCCACGAACTTGTAAAGGAGAAATGGAAATCTCCAACAAGTTTGTTTTCTGCTGTGTTGTCACTTTTATGTGTCTACTTGCATAACCAGCTCGCCTTCAGCCTGTCCAGACGTTGCCCTTCGTTTTAACTTTCACTTCCCTGCACTGAGATGTTCATTCCACATTACTGCTGTGAGTCTCTGGACATGGAATATTCATCATGGCGTGATTGGTCACACTGATGACCTATTGCATTGATCTTATAATACTTGAAATCGGACTCAGATTTCACCATTATTTGAATCCTAGCTTTATAAATTATTAGAACACTGTACAGACTGCACACATGATGTCTTTATCTCCACTGAATTAAAAATAGAGACTATGTCCTTTATTTACCTCATGCCATGAAACATGGCGCGACGGTATAGTTCGTCTCCAGGATGAATATGTGGACACGTGTGCGGTTTGTGTTTGTCTAGACTTGACCCCTGCTTTGCAAACATGTGTGCTTGTGTAACTTTGAGAGGCAAAGTTCTCACCCAGGTTGGACTTTGATAGCTGCCTCCACAGCATTGCGGACGTCTTTGCGGCCTCCATCTGGACAATAGGCTAACACGCCGTCCCCCTCTGGTGGCTGCACTGGCAGACTGCAGCCTGACACTGATTTGCATGTTTTACCAGCCACAAACTGCAAGTAGGACTTTGGAGCACTGAGGAGAAAGACATACGAGTAGAGTGACCATATATTTTAACGTGCTCATACTGCACATGCAGCTGTGGGGCCTTGTGAAAACCTAAGATTACATTAACATTAACAACCCACCTAGATGGGTCTGAATCATCAGGAATAATAACTGGGGATGCTCTTGTTCCAAACGTTGTGTAGTCCATAGTAAGAGGGGGGGAACGAGGAAGAGGAGGAGAGGATGTAGAGGTTGGACGAAGAAACTGGTACAGACCCTGGCAGAGAGCAGAGGCAACATCAACAATATTTTCTTGTCTGCTGGTAATTAACATACTGGATCTATATAATAGTTGGTGTAGTACAAGTCAATTCATCTTTACTTCACTTTACTTGGCAGACGTCTTTATCCAAAGCAACTTACAAGGAGAAGACAGTGTGTTAACAACCTGAAACCTACCTCATGTCCTCCATCAGTGCAGGTGCCGCTATCTTTGTGACCAGAGACCGGCAGGCAGGGGTCCCACACAGAGTGCGAATTTACCCACACTGTACCAACAGACAGACTAGAGAGGAAGATGAGGAGAAGGAAAACACAGAGTAGAGACATGTAGTTAAGACAGGACAGATGGACAGGAAAGGTTTACCAAAGTAAAGGTTTGAAAGTGATTTGGAGAGAGATGAAGACAGATTCTATGACTTCTAGAGAAGAGAAATGTACTTGTTAGCCGTCTCCAGAGCCAGCGTGAGGTCTTCAGTCCAGATGGAGGCTGCCTGGCCATGAGGACTGTGGTTCCCTGTGTAAGACACAAACAGTTACACTGAAAATAACAAGCTCATATCCATCATTAGTGATTCAACCATCCAAAACCAGATCTATTGTTCACTGCCTCGTCTGGACCCACAGATGCCTCCTTACCCAGGGTCACTGCCTCCGTGTAGCTTCTGAAGGTCATGACAGGCAGCAGCGGGCCAGGGGCGGGGCTGACCAGGCATGGAGAGGCGGGGGCAGTTCCACAGATGACTGTGGGAGGGTACTGTGCACCTGAAGGTGGAGGACTGCAGGACTGAATCAACTGAGAGGAGACGAAGAGAGAACTTTATTATGTAGTGGTTATCATCAACCAACAACTACTAAACATAACATACATTTCTATTACATTTCAAAGACATAACTTATGTGTCTTATGTGTGTCTCTGCCATACCGTAGCCCCCTGCTGCTGAGCCTCCTGTACTGCAGAATCAACCAGGACCCTGTCACTGTCACTGCACAGGTCCACACACCTCAACTCTCCCATACGCAGCCTGAGACGAGCCACGACACTCTCCAACACGTTCTCCTGCACACACAACACCCAGTGGGCCTGGTGGGGGAGGAGAAGAAAGGATTACTCAATATTCCATCCCTCTATGGTGATTTTGTTCATGCCAGTCACCTCTTTCTTCTTTTTGAAGGCAGCATCCATCACTTCATCCACAGCACTGTCAATGTCGGCTGAGTCAAAGATGATGAAAGGACGCGCGGCGCCGATGCATGGCGAGACAGAGACTGGGACGCCCATCCCTGCTGTGGCCTTACGCAGCATTGCACCATCCTAAACAGAAGAGATAATTGTTGTACTGATGTGGTCATTTTTGTAACATAGAAGCTCTGTAACAGATGTAGAAATGGATTCTCAACTCTGCTGCTGGAAATAGAACATGTTCCTCTCGCACGCACCTGCTTGTTGCCACTGTAGGTGACGCAGCTGATGCTCGGGTTCTGTGCCACTTTGACACCCAGAGACACGTCACTTCCTGTTAAAACATTAAGAGCCCCAGCAGGAAGACCTGCTGACACAAAAAGCTGTGCCAGTAGGAGTGCTGAAGGCGCGGTGCTCTGACCAGGGACAATGATGACACAGTTACCTAGAAGGAGGCAGGACTCAATTATATCTCACAACAGAAATAAAGTGAAATGTTGACTTTTAAATAGAAACGTGTTCAGACTCTCTCAAAAAAATTTTAAGCTGAAATATTGGGATATTTTGTCATGTGGCTTGCTGACATCTGTTCTATAGCATAACCAAATGAATACCAGAAACTTAACTCTCTTTGTATCGATTTATCAACTTTTGGGCATAATGCTCCGAAACAGATATTTCAGTAGTGTGCTTCTATGTGCTTTAATGTATATCTGACTATCATTTTGTTTGATGTTGGTGTAACCAGTGACACCTGGGTGGTTGGCTGTCGGCCCCCGATTCGCGGTCGAAGGTATAAGGAGGTTTATGTGCCTGGGCTAGCGCCTGTTTCCTCGCGATACCGGAAGACGTTAGTCTCACTGGGCAGAGTGAGCCCGAGAGGTGCGGTAAAGAGCAGGGATCCGGACTTGTATGTTTTATATTGTGTTTGGTTTTAACCTTTTTCATGTTTGGGCTATTTGCAGTGTGGCCACACGGTATTTTAAAGCAGGAACTGTGGAGGTAAAAGACGACTGTGTGCGGAGCATCAGCGCAACAGGTAGTCATTACCTCAGTGTTTTATGTATTGATTAAAGGGGATGTTTTAATGACATAAAGTAATTATTTGCGTGTTTTTCAGTGACGGCGGCTGTAAACATCACTGTGTTCTGCTGTCCTTTTTAATTTGGTTATAGGTTTTTGTTTGAGTTAGTCCGCCCCGGTCTTACAGGGCCGGTAGACGAGAATATCTGGGAGTACGTCTTGTGAGGGAGGACTAACTGTAATTACTTTTCATTTCTTGTTTTGTTTGTTTGCCACTTCCCCACTTCACTATTAGCATGGATATACAACCAGACGACCAAATCCTAACCGACTGCTAATGTTTACGGGTTGTTTCCGTGTGCTTCCTGAGTGTGATTAGTTTGGGTCTGCAGTGTATTTTAAAGGGACAGTATACCACAACATACTCGGTCAAGACAAAGGTAACTGGTGTGTGTATTATCCTGTTGAGTCTGAAGAGGAATTTTACGTCGACTGTTGTATGTTATAATCAAATAAATTGTATTAATTATTCTAAGTTGTGGGTACGTTTCTTAAAGTGCAGATACAGGACAGAACCACCTGTGCTTCCATGCTACATTGGTACAAGGGAAGATGTGCATCTCATTCTCACTGTGTGTGTATGTTTTTCTTACCCATGGCTAGTGCTGGTAGGACTTTGAGAAAAAGGAAATAAGGAGAGCAGTCATCAGAGACTACCACTGCCACCACACCTTAAATAAAACAAAACATTAAAAAAAATCAAGTTTACAATCAAAATGCTTCTTAGTAAAACACATTCTGGCTCTCTCACCCAGTGGTGTCCAGTTAGTGATGAGTGTGTCTCTAAGTTGAGACCAGCTACTGTAATACTGCAGCAGTCTGACCAGTGTGGAGGGCGAGCAGGAAGCCTCACACAGCTCACACAGCTCTGACACACACTTGCCATGCAGCCCAAGGACATTCACCAACCTGTTGGCAAATACCAACACTGTAAGAGTGGAGAAGCACAGAGTGCCGGCTACAACATGCAAAAACACGGATATGATCATGTATTATCTACAGCCGTTGAGAAAGTAAATGTTTCGTGAAGGTGAATCTGTCATACTTGAGCAGCACTTGGGCCCTCTGATAACAGGTCTGGCTGCTCCAGGCCTTAAATCCGGTGACAGCAGAGGAGGCACACTGGGAGATATCCTCCTCCACAGCACACACTGTGCTGCACACATTACCGGCTGCAGAACAGAGGAGTGAAATTATAACTTGTATATATGTTATAACCTGTATATATATATATATATATGTGTAATAAATGTTCTTTTATTGTCAGTATGACCAGTGTCAGCTGCCCATGCACACCAACCAACACAAAGACTACTCTCTACCTTTAGAATAAACCAGGGAGCGACTCTGTCTTTCCGCTGGACGGACAAACTTGCCATTGATGAAAAGCCCCAAAGTTCGGGAATGAGACTCCAGCCAGGCCTGACGGAGAAGTAAATAACAATATTTAGATTATGGTGAAAGTTTGTTAGATGGTAACTAAAACCATCTCTAGGTATTGTGAAAGCGCTCTTCATCTACCCAACTTTGAGACTCACTGAAAACACTATTTGTCAGGCAGGCTGTACTTTAGATAAACTACAAATTCTGCATGATTTTCCATTCTGCACATTTTAATGCAATATCACAACAATAACAAAATAAAACAATATTTACAAAACTTTATTCAAACATCAAATGTTCAAAAAAGAAAGAAAACAGTTAATTTTAGAGCTAAAAGTGTATTCTGGAAGGTATTCACACAATTGAAATTTGCATGAAAAGCTTGTTAAACAAACTACACTATATAACTAAATATCATTTCAGATTGAGTATAAGCAGCGACATTATGACACTTAGCTAGGAAGACACCACCTCCTCTGGACAGTGTCTGATTAAAGGTGGGTAGACTGGGCACTGTCAACTATTTACAGAAGGTGGACCAAAGTACAGAGCGACATCCTCTCTGAACCACCAAGTTCATCTTCAGTTAGCAAAGCTGCTCTGATGTACTTTGAAGTATCATAGTTATTTCACACCAATAATATTCAGTGGTAGTGGCATTTGTTTTTACTTTATTAGTATAGTGATTTAAGTAAGATGACTCACAACCTAATAATAATAATAAAGTGAAGCATCGCGTTCTTTCCCGTGAGTCACGTTACATTAAACAGGTAATTACCTTCACATGGGACACATGGGGCAGCAATAAGCTAACGCTGGTGATGAGACAACATGCTAGTGTGTCACTCTGCAGGGTCAGTATGGTTGTACGCTAACCACGAACACTGTAACGCCGGTGACTTTACCTGGGCTGTGGCGGTGCTAGAAGTTGGTGCTGGTCCTTGCTCCATGCTTTGGAAAATGTCGTACACTGTCTTCGTGGGGCTATTAGCCATAACAGTTTCAAAAAAGTAAAGATGCAAATCTGTCTACAACCTGTGTTCGTTTCCGGGTGGAGTTCAGGAAAGAAAATCCCCGTTTTGAAGTTTGTAAAAGTGTGCCTAAAAGAAGTTAAAAAGGAAAGAGTTGACTGAAAGCGCCTGTGTTCCCACTACACGTCAAAGACAACGCGCAAGCTTCCCTCCCACTGACACACATGACCTGCACTGTGTACAGAGCCACTTCTGGTGCTGTGTCCCAATTTACACAAACAACGTCATGGCTGTGATTTTTGTAAGCTGCAGACAGCACTTGTATTTAAGCATTACATTTAGATTACATCAACTCACTTAAAATGCAATGATATATGGCTTTAAGCTTTACCTACTACCTACCTGCTCTAGCTTAGCGGTGTGTACCACACGGAAGACTTTTGTCGACGTACCACAGGAACCAACGAGCTTGCGCCCTACCGTTAAGGAAGTGCGGAGAAACTGGTGCGCTTTTTTCAGTTGAGTTCACCCATGTTAAAAGCTGGCGAGTTCTTGGTTTTATTATTTATACAGGCTGAGCTAATATTACCCCGAAGTACGGGGTCATAATCTGCCAGAGGCTGCACACCCAGTCTTTGAAAATGCCCCGGAGAAAGGTAGGACAATTGTTTGCTGCAGTCAGCCGTTAGCTGCAGGTCGCACATCACGTCATAGCTAATGTTAGCCAACCTTAAAGGTAAATATGAACCTGCGTGTAAAAGACCTGTAGTTGCTTACGAGCTCAAATGTGATTATGTTATTAATAATAATAACTGCAGGTGTGTGTTTAAGCAGTGTTAGTTGAACCCCACAACTGTGCGGGCGTAAGGTTTGTTGCTAAAAGCTAATCTTAGCCAATGTAATGCTGATCTGCAAGAATATGTTGTTTAGGAAGTGTTTAGTCTTTAGAAGACACTCGGGAAAACCTTTAAAACAGTAGCTTAGCGATTTTTGATTAGACTACTATCAACTGCTTGAGATTATGTAGCCGCTAATCTCAATTAATGTCCAAAACGGCTGCTTTAAGTGTTGAAATGGAACAAGCTGTAACGCTACTTTGGATGCGAGGATGAACCGACGCGGCCGTACCAAAACAACGCTATGATTGGACGGAATCGCGGCGAGTGCGACGTTCATTCGTCCGACACTGTCGGGCCCCGCCCCCTTATTACTGTTATTGGTCGTATGGACATGTTGTACTCGGCGTCTTGTTTTGATGTTTTCAAATACGTTTACTATAATGTGTGCTACTAGTTTATTATAGTCATAGGCTAATGCTTCTTTTTCCAGTTATTTTTTAGTTACATATTGTTTGTTTTCGCTTATCAACGCTTTCTTTATTAGTAGTAACGTAATAGTGATGTTATAAGTATTATTATCCTATTATTTTTACATATTTCATATTCCTACAAAGTAGGCTACATGTATATTGTACATGTGTATATTGACTCACGGGTTATAATAATAAGGTTTTTATTTATATATAAACATATCCTCTGTTATAGCATAAGTTAAATGTGTAAGCACCAATTCTTTGGAATCTAATTTTAAGTGTCACCATATTTTTATTTAATTTAATTTTTATTTTTATTTTTTTCATCTAATTGGAAATAATTGGAATTTGAAATCATGAATGAGACATTTGTGAAATGTTGGGTAGCGTTTGAAGCCCCCTCACCCCTGTTTACCCCACCCCCACCCAGCCGGATTTTTGCCTCTAGTGGTTTAGGATGAGCCCCTCACTGTTTGGTAGACCGCTCGACAGCCTGCAGTTTGGAAAATTTGTGGTGAAAAATACGTTTACGGGACAATTCACGAGTTCGTTCGGTTTTACTGAGCTGATAGCTCCGTTAGTATTTGTCTTTAAGACAATTTAGATAACAGGCTATAACGTAGGAATTCACTCGAAAGGTTCCGTTAACCTTTGTGAATAAATGGATTTTGTACAATAGATGTTGTGGAGTTCCTCTGAGATCTGTTCGTAAAGATGCCGTTAGGTTTATTTTGAGTAGGCACCTGGGTTGACAAGTGCACCGTTATAAAACGGGGTGCAGAGCCGGAGGACATGCCGGGGAAAGGGGTTTAGACTATTCTTACAGCATGGGATCTTTGTTAGATTTTCCACTGGTAATAAATGAAACAAACACACACACACACAATTTTCATTAGGTAAACTTTACAGATTGTGCAGACTGATCACGAGTTGTAGTCTATGGCTTTCGTTCAGTCACGCAGGTTGCTGTTTTTTTTTCTAGAGAACCACAGGAAGCAGCTCGGACGGCACGGAGGACTCGGATTTTTCCGCCGACCTCGAGCACGCCGAAGTTCCCGAGAGCGCGCGTAGGCGTAGCAGCACGCGCTTAACCCGCGCGTCGCTGCGCCTCAGCCAGAGCTCACAAGGTAAATGCTAAGTTAAATGTTTTTAAAAAGAATCCGATGTAGAAAGTACATAATTAACATAGATGAATTTGACTTACTGTTTTATTTTATATGGGCAGGTTTGGTATTACAATTAAAATATTTATGCTATAGACTGGAAGAAAAATGATTAGCATCATTAGGCTACAGGCTAGCAACAGGACTTTATTAATTGGTGATCCCCCTAGCATATTCACACATATACTGACGTAATAATTGGTTGGACCTTACTTCAATTTGCTATATCTCAAATCAGCTTATGAGGTGGACAGTTACAACGTTGAAGTGCTTTGGTTTTCCATCTACAAGCTCCTCACACATTGTTGGCAGTTTTACCCATTCTTCCTGACAGATCGTCTTAGGCTCACCAGTCTGGGTCGGACTTTCTGTGAGCAGCAATCTTCATGTGTCTCCACAGGTGTCCTATGAGGTTCAGGCAGTTACAGCAATCTGCCATTTTCATGTTAATGAGTGCAGTCCTCTAACGTACAGGAGCCATTCCAGTGTTGTCTGTGTGCTTTAGGTTATTGTGGTGCTGAAACGTGAACTGTTTTATGTTGCATGCACTCTGGGGCACATTTTCCTTAAGGAATCCTCTGTATTTGGCTACATTCACCCTTACTTCCATTCTTTACTGTCACGCTGTCTTTATTACCGAGCAACCCCCAAAGAATTAAGCCAGAAGTACAATTTTCATGCCATTTCTTCTTATAGGTACAGTAAGCCTATTTATTAAGTCATTTTTGTTGCTTATCTTCACTTGTGATGAACTACATTGGTTACTTTTTAAATTATACATATTTTATTACATTGTATACATTATTGTTTATGTTGTTTATTAAATGGAGAAAGAAGCTTTCATTCAGAGAAACTTAAACCCCCCATTTAAACCGTAGCCTTTATATATGTGCAACCATAAAGCGTGAATAGATTCAGACAAGCTGACCTCCCCCCACCACTGGCACACAAACTCCCTGTCCACCCCCTGTGTGACCTCTTTCTGCTGTGGCTGCCAGACAGGATTTATAACAGAGAAAGAAAGGGAGACACTGTTTCCTGTGTTTTTTGTTACTGGGAGAATTTTACTATGCTGTCCTGGTCCTCACAGGAGCACCGCACAGAATTAGATTCAGGAACAAGTGCACTGAGTGATTCTGTCTTCTTTTCTCTGCTGGAATAAATCTCTCAATAGCCATCAACGTTCTTCACAACAAGTAACTCTATCCTTTTCTGTGTTACTGCTCAGGTTGAATAATTCAATCTGCAATTTTCATTTCATTTCATTTCACTCTCTGTAGAAAAATGTCTTTATTTAAAAAACATCCAAAACAGTTATTGTTAATATCTTTGAATCTGTCTGACTTTTTACTTTATCTTATGAGGCAAAGTGCAGCACCTGTTGTCATTTTTGTTTGGAAAATGTATTTTCAATGTTATTGGTTTTTTGTTCATCCACTAATTATCTCAGCTCTAAGTTGGTCATGCTGTTGAAACTAACAACTAGAAGAAGCACCATTAAAATCTAATAAAATAAAGTATTAAATATAACTAGAAAGTTCCTGGGGAACCTTCGAAGGTGCCTGCCACCTTGCGTCGTGAACCTTAGACCCATCTCTCCAAGCAGAAAGCAGGGTTTACCGAGCACAGTTGTTTTTATATATATTATGTGTGGTAGGAATCTACAGTCTGTCCTGTGAGCTCCATCTCGGTGGTTTTTGGCAATTTACGTTTACATGGTAACTCAACATGCCAACAAATCTTAAAGTGGATACGTCATAACTGAGTTGATCATTTTGATGTATAACATGCCTGATAGGAATTCACAGTGTGTCCTGGGAAGCAGCACGTGTATGGTTTATGGCTCTTTATGTTGCCGTGGTACCTCAATATGCCAACATATCTTAAAAGTGGACAGGTCATGAATGAGCAAAACGTCTTCATGTATAACGTGTGGTTGGAATCCACAATCTGTCCTGTGAGCTCATACTGAGTGTTTTTTCTCGATGTACATTGCCATGGTAACTTGCCAACTAACATGCCATTCTTTTTATTGGGATTAAGGTCTTTCAAAACATGGATGACAACAGTGCCATTACAGTTGCTGATTTATTACAGTTGTGATGCATTGTTTGAGGTCACTTCTCTTCTCTTACAGATAACTGCAGTTCTCCTGCATGTGCGGGTGCTGATGAAGGCCTGGAATCGGTAGCAGAGTCTGCAACAGCAGTGGCAGCATCTGTTTTCTCATCTGGACGTAGGATCACACGAAGCCAACAGGGGGTGACAAACCCCACAGCCAAAAAATACCCACTGCGTCAGAGCAGGTCGTCCGGCTCAGACACTGAAGCTAATGGTGAGGGGAGCAGTGTTTCCTTATTAATGTCCAAGATGTAATCTCACATTACAATAGGAACACAAGCAACATTGTGTGTGATAAGTGCTCCCTGTTAGGTGTGTTAAAGACTAGGAAAAACACCAACACAATCATTTGTTATCACTGAGTAGAAGCAGCCACAGATATTAGAAGTACTGTATTTTTATTTATTGCTTTTTTTCACACTTACATGATTCAGATCATCAAACATATTGTGTTTGCTTTGCAAGCTGTCTAAACATGTTTGTACCCGTGTGAAAAAGTAATGCGCTCCTTATTGAATGACCTGTGAATAACCACATTACAGGTTAATATCACTTCCCGCATGCAGGCATGATTACTGCCAGACCTGTTGAATGAAGAAACCACTTAAGTACGTCTGTCTGACCAAGTAAGGCTAAAAGATCAAGGAGCGGCATGATGGCTCAGTGGGTAGAGCAGATCTCTTCCAACCTAAGGGTCAGCGGCTCGATTCTCTGTCTCCACAAAAGCTACACGTGGAAGTGTCCTTGGACGAGACACCGATACCCTGTGGTAGCGCAGACAGAGGTGTAGCAGCTGTCTAAACAACAATTTCCCCAAGGGATCAATAAAGTATTTATTATTATTGTTATCATTATTAAAATTATCATCACCATGCTGCAATCTAAAGAAATTCAAGAACAGATGAGAAACAAAGTACCTGACATGTATCAGTCTGGACTGGGTTACAAAGACGTTTCTTTGGCTTTAGGACTCCAGCAAACCACAAACAGAGCCATTACCCACAAATGGAGAAAACGTGATACAGTGATGAACCTCTACTAAAAGAAAAACATCTGAAGAACTGCAGGCCTCACTTAAGGTCATTAAGGTCGTATGCAGCTTTGTAGACAAAACAAATCAGCAAGTAGAGCTCTGAATGGTTAAAAAAATAAGATTTTGGAGTGGTCTTAAATCTGAATGAGATGCTGTGACATGACCTTGAACCCTACTGAATTAAAACAACTGCAAAGAAGCGCGAGCCACTATTCCTCCACTTTGTCACATAGAACCAGGCAGGTTTGGACAGTTTTTTCCCTTAATAATTTAAATCATCATTTTGTACTTAAATTGTCTTTGTGTTATACTAAAGTTTGTTTGATTATCTGAATCATTTCAAGTGTTATATAAAATGCAGAAATAAACTATCAGGAAAGGGGCAGATACCTTTTCACAGCGCTGTATGTACTGCGGCACATTTGTCTGCTTTATAACAGGAACACACTGTGATCACATACTGACATGATGACAACTGAACAGCACCACAGAGACACCGTTCCTCCCCCCTCCCCACTATTGTCGGGCCGTTCCTCCTTCTTTCTGTCCTGCCATCCACACTATAACCTCGTTACCTTCTAGTGAGTGATAATGTGCAGCAATATTAAGAGCTGTAATACAATTAATACTTTTTATTACCATCACTGTAATAATGTCTGTGTCTCACTAACTTGCTTTATTTGCTTAATACAAAATAGATAGTGTTTGAGGCCATCATTCGTCGTTGTTTGTAAATGTGTAAACATCCTGTGCACGTCTTTCTACTATTGTGACTGCCTGCAGTGGAGACTTGCTCCCACAGGCTATGCTCAAAGTGCTCTGTAAAGGTCAGTAGGTCGACCTACGGTGATTGAAGAGACCAGGGTGCTCACCCAGCCAACACCAGGTTTAATGTTTAAAGAAATCAATTCCCAGTCCGGTGGCAAATCATTTAGAGCCTGAAGATGAGCAGTGGGTCAAATGTCTTGAATACATATATAAATAATATCTAGCTAGGTACGGCGCTGTGTCTGTTTTTCAGAAAGCTTGTTCCAGCCTCATGTTGATACAATGTTTGGGGTGTGACACAAAGTTGAAGAAATTGCTTTGCATTGAAATATGTGAATAAGTCAATGCAACTCAAAATAGCGTGCATTCACCCGCCACCCCCTCTGAGCTCGAATACTAGTTTTCCCCTGCAGTGACATCACCTGTCATGGTTGAGTTTCTGTGCGGCAGCTGCTCTCGGCTCACATCTCTGTGTGCTCACATATAGCAGCATACAGAGATTTCACTTAAGGTGAATTTGTGGCGACAGATTCACCATAAAGCAGTGAAGGTAGTAAAACTGTTGCATGACAACATGTGACAACACTTCTCTCTTTTTTCTGTCACTGTCTGTACAGTCTCTAATTCTGTTTGTCCTGACTGGATCTGCAGACCTGAAGCAGGGGGCAGAACGGGACGAGACTCCTCCCCGCACTCCGACAGGCAACGCCCCGTCCTCTGAGTCAGATATTGAAGTTTCGAGCCCCAGCAATGACCTTGTGTCTTCAAGCAATGATGTTGTAGTTTCACAAGAGGAGGATGAGAGATTGGCCAAAGAGCTGTCACTCAAGGAGGCCGCAGCCCACGACCTTTCACACCGGCCCAAACGACGGCGCTTCCACGAGAGCTACAACTTCAACATGAAGTGTCCAACACCTGGGTGCAACTCGCTGGGTGAGGACACAAACCTGTGTAGAACAACACTGGTAGTTCTGTCTCACTGGTCCACTTCTCTTTTTCTCTCAGGTCATCTAACAGGAAAGCATGAGAGACATTTCTCCATATCAGGATGTCCTCTGTACCACAACCTCTCTGCTGATGAATGCAAGGTACACACACATGCAAAAGATGTTTCAAAGGGGATTTAGGTTTTGAGTTTGAGACTGTGTGCATCACCTGCTACCTTACAGATTGTTTTAGTAAAAATATGTTAAAATAATTCATACATCAGCTTCTTTAACTTTACCAAAGTCCAACTAAGATTTCGTTCTGGGACGTCTCAGCCGTCACACTTGGCTATGGATGTGAACAGGGTCTAATTGAAATTGTCAGGCTGCAATAGCTCCAGGAACGTGGAGGCGGTTGCTAGAATGTTTCTGCTGCGGGGCTGCATTTGATCCGTTGGTGGTAGACAGTGTTGATGTTTCGTCAGGGCAAAGCAGTGACGCGCGACAAACAAGCCGAGGAGAGGGCGCTGTCACACCGGCAAGATGAGAACAGACACTCCACAAGAAACCAGGTAACACAGAAACATGAATGCTCACATCCTTTCTGTTATGTGAATCTTTTATCAACTGAACAAGAGAATCCACTGAAGGTTGGGACCAGTTTACTGAACGTGTATTTACTGTATATGTGAAGGTGAATACTTACGTATAACAGCATTATTCCTAAAGGCATAATACCTCAGGTCAGAGATCAGACTGTGATTCCTCAGTGGAGGAATGATGATCTGTTGAGTCACAGTGAGTGTGACAAGATTCACAACAGTTAATAATATAATAAAAACAATAGCAGAAAATATTAAAATGATGTATTTGATAAAGATCAACAGACAAATTAAATTAACAAACTTAAAAGGCCAAACTGCCACAGGTTTTATTAATGCTCCTATCAAAAGGTAAATGAATCAAAATTCAAGTACAGAGACTTCTCTGACAAATTTGTCTTGATGTGGTCTCAGGCCCCGTCAGAACGTCAGCTCCGCTACCGGGAGAAGGTGACAGAGCTGAGAAGGAAGAGGAACTCTGGCCTTAATAAGGACCAGAAGGAAAAATACACGGTAACTGAGCAAGAAACGTATGTCTCTGTAGTCCAATACATTTCCTCATCTCATATTTTATTGCTAACGTTTCTCCATCCTTGCTTCAACAGGACCACCATCAAAGCCACGGAACGAGCCGGGAGCCCCTGCTGGAGAACATCACCAGCGACTACGACCTCGAGCTGTTCAGGAAAGCGCAGGCACGTGCTTCGGAGGACCTTGTAAGAGAGAAAACTCATCAGCATCTCCCCCCCTTACTCTTTCTCCTTCCCTTACTTTTTTGTCCCCTCTGTTGCCTTACTCCTCTTTTTCTCTGTTTCAGTCCGCAAACCCTCCTCTGCCGCTGCAGGAGGCGTCTGACATGTTGTTGGTAGTTTGGACAATCTTGTTGTGATTTCTTCTGGTTTGTTACCCTTTCAGATAATCAGGCTTCCTTCAAACAACCAGGGATAGATTTTCTCCTAATTTTAAGCCTGTTAAGTGCAAACAGCAAAATTAGCTTTTATCCACACGCACCACAACGTCCTGTTAGTTTCCTCCATGGTTTAAAATCCTTAAAATCCCTGTAGAACACAATTCCTTTTCCGTTGATTCCTCATCCAGCGCATTATTTCATTCTTTTTTTTGGTGCCTAGTTTGTTCCTCGAGGTTGTCCTGTGGGATCTTTGACTTGCCCAAACCAATTCTCTAAATAACTGAAATCTTTTCCTCTTTCTCCTCTCTCCCCTCTGCTTACTCGTCTGCCCTCTCTTGTTTTCCTCTCTCTGCCGTTTCCCCCTCCTGTCATCCTGTTCCTCGTGTCGTGGCCTGTACAGGAGAAGCTCCGTCTGTCAGGCCAGGTGTCGGAGGGCAGCAACATGATAAAGACCATTGTGTTTGGTCGCTACGAGCTTGATACCTGGTACCACTCTCCGTACCCAGAGGAGTACGCCCGCCTGGGGAGGCTCTACATGTGCGAGTTCTGTCTTAAATATATGAAGAGTCAGACCATCCTGCGCAGGCACATGGTGAGACAGCTTTATAATCATTTTAGGAAGATGTAATGAATTCTTGAAAAACAACAAAGCAGGGAGGGAGAAATACCTTGTGCCAAACTGCTGAAGCCTTCACATCTGTTTACTTTTCTCGTGTACACATAGTTCACAAGCTTCCAGAGCTCTTTGTTTGAACAGAACTGGTCTAGGCTTGGTCAGGTTTTAGCTTTGCTCAGGTCCAGTTAGTGTTGCAGTAGCGTAGTCTTGTCTTGTTGATGTATGAGTTTATATCGTTTTATTCCATCTCACATTTCAATTAAACACTGTTAAATATAGCAAATTCTCCACGGCAGTTGTTTATTTTTAGCAAATTTGTGATCAGTAACCTAAAACTAGAATACGGAAGCTTTGAGACAGTAATTTAGAAATATCAAAGAGAAAATAGTCTGTGGCAGAAAATGAGTCAGAGCTACTGCCGTAGGTCCAACTATAACCATACTATCTCAGCGCCTAAGGCAGTTCATTATTTTATTCCCAGACCATCCTGACTCTATTTAGATAGACAGTATAACCTCACTCTCCTGATACAGTCCACACTGCTTCTATATTTGGGGGAGAAAAACAATATAAATTCAAGAGATGGCCTTCTTCTCTTTTTCTTTATACCAAATTGGTGCCATGCCGAACTGAATAAGTTGAAACTGTGTTGTGATACAGGTGTGTCTGCAGCAGATGGTGATGTGATGCAGAATTTCCAATCAAGCATTATAAAGACAGAACAAAAATACATCAACAATGTGAACATAGAGCTGACAGAGCTGAACAGGAAGAGGAAAACACTGTCTAAACTGAGCCACACTAAAATGAAAGGTGAAATGCTTAAATAACTGTACTGTATGTAAACTAAGCTCATCTGTTGATTTCACTCTGTTACATAAAGGCCAAGTGTGTTTGGAAGCATCCTCCAGGAGACGAGATCTATAGGAAGGGGAACATCTCCGTGTTTGAGGTGGACGGAAAGAAGAACAAGGTGAGAAAGTGCTGCACAACTCTGTCTTTATTCAGACACTTAAATGTGTTTAATAAGTACATGATTTATAACAAACATGCATAAAGGTACGTTTAGAATTCTAATACTGTCTGATTCCACAAGACTTCACCTGTTTGTGTTAATGCAACACGTTACTTAATGCTACAGCTGAGGCGTTCGAGTCACCACTAGTCATTTATCATGACAGCTTCATGTTTGAGGCGCTCAACAAATATATATTAATATAATTCTAATGAAAAACGTTAAGATTGTATTGGTTAGTTATGTCAGGGTAAAACAGACACTTTCCCAGTAACCCCACGATTTTAAAATGTCTGTGATGCTTGTATTACAGATTTACTGTCAGAACTTGTGTCTGCTGGCCAAACTCTTCCTGGACCACAAGACTCTGTATTACGATGTCGAACCTTTCCTTTTCTATGTCATGACTGAAGCCGACAACACAGGATGCCACCTAGTAGGATATTTCTCCAAGGTACCCGGGGCCTAAATACAGAGCGCTCTGGCTTTCAGCTGTTTTCTTATGTGGGTTTTTTTTAGAGGGGAGAATTGTCAGAACTGTAGGTTTCAGAGTGACGTTGATGAGCTGAGTCTTCACAGAATTAAATGAGATGCTTTCCCTTAGTAAAGAGCAGTAACCTTATCAATAATATCAACCTTGGAAACCGTGTCAACCATTATTTTACTGGTTTATTCTGCAGGAGAAAAACTCCTTCCTGAACTACAACGTCTCCTGCATTCTCACCATGCCTCAGTACATGAGGCAGGGCTACGGCAAGATGCTCATAGACTTCAGTGAGTACAGGCATGACTTAGTACTATGTTTTCCTCCTTGTGACCTACTGTACTAGAGGCTTATGATCTGTCCTTCCAGGTTACCTGTTGTCCAAAGTGGAAGAGAAAGTGGGTTCACCAGAGCGCCCACTGTCTGACCTGGGCCTTATCAGCTATCGCAGTTACTGGAAGGAGGTGCTGCTGCGCTACCTCAACAACTTTCAGGGCAAGGAGATCTCCATCAAAGGTCAGGGTCAAACCACACACTCCAAAATTAAGGAAAGTTAAAGGGACACATCAGGAGAGGGGGGAGTTTGGGCAGTGATGGCTTCATATGGACAACACAGAGTAATATTCACCACCTGAGTTTAGCTCTGCTGATGCTGATGGGAATGTCACAATTTGCACTTCTACTTTTACACAAATGTAAACATTTAGTTTACAAGCAGGCAGTAACGCCTTGATTCCTGCTGATGCTTCACCAATCACCCGTTGCTCCAGTTGTGTCTGGTGATTTATGCTGCACTCAGTAATGTGGACCATTCTGATGTTTACATCATTACGACAGTGTCTTCACTGCATGGAAAAGTTAACATGAGTGCAAGGTAAAAATGAAAGAACAAATAGCAGCAGGAAACAATACACATATACATCTCGTAATCTACTACAGTTGAGTTATTGTCAAGAAACGTATTTTAGTGAAGGCATCAAAGAGTCAGACAGGACGTGTGAGTGGAACAAAACAGTACGATTCCAGTAATAACACTGTGTTCCCTCGTGTCCAAACCTGGTTTTGTTCTGCTTTTCTTTGCATTTTTCCCCAAACTCCCCGCATGTACATGCAGCTCAAATAGACTAATACAAATAAGTCATCACCGTCTGCCTTCAAAACACACTCTCACTGTATTGTCCGTATTATTATGCCGTGTCCATAAAGATTAGTGAACACATGGCTTTGTAAACAGCGAGTTTGCTGTCATTGAAAAGCCTTTTGATTAGTTCTAGCTGCACACGTGTGTCCAGACATTTCAGAAAGAGCCGTGAATGTGGACTTGCTTCAGCTGAGGTCATTTGTTGTATTGTTTAGTTGCTAAGACACCACCAAACACACGCACACACACAGAACAGACTGATGAGAGGCCAGACAGTCCCGGCTACAGCATTAGTTCCTGAGCCACACGGCCCTGATCCTGTCGCTCTGACGTCCTACGTCTTGTCCCGCCTCGTGTGCACAGAGATCAGCCAGGAGACGGCGGTGAACCCGGTGGATATCGTGAGCACGCTGCAGTCCCTCCAGATGCTCAAATACTGGAAGGGAAAGCACCTGGTTTTAAAGAGACAGGTAAGAAACACAGTGATGAGATTTCAAAGTCAAATGTGGCTTTACATTATTCTGCAGCTGTTAGTTTTGGTCATGTTTAACCAACATATTCTGTTTTTTTTCCTCCATAGGACCTTATTGACGACTGGAAGGCCAAGGAGACCAAACGTGGCAACGGCAAGACCATTGACCCCACAGCCTTAAAATGGACACCGCCTAAAGGGACGTAAAGGAGCTTCCGCTCTCCCTCCAAAATGCACACAAACACAGACAGACAGACCGACCCTCCTCTGTACACTGGCATGCTCACCGACGCAAGAGTTCAACCCTCACACACATTTGCACATTACGCTTTACAGCACAGCAACTCCTCGCAGAGTCAGCCGTTACTCTGGGTTCAAGCAGTCACCGTCCTGACCCGGGAAATCCGCTTCAGTCCATGGGAATAAAAGTAAGGCAGGAAATCTGTGCTTAACGTTGCACCTGAGAAAAGCAAGTTAACGGAGCCGAGTTTTAGAAGCTACGCATTTAGATAATGGAGTTAAACTAAATGTGACACAGGAGTTGGAGTTTAGAAGCAGCTACAGCTTAGGTCACGTGCTGCAAAGTAACGGAAGCACAGGAGCAGCCAGTGATGTGAGTCTACGCAGGACGGCTGCTGATACCGCCTCAGCCTCATTCGTTATCTGAAAAGTGAAGGTAATTGTGGATTGTTAGCGCTCGTCCTCGCAGGCACTTCATTAGCGCAGAGCACCAGGCGCAGCAGCTAATCCAATCCTGTGCTGCAGACAGAACACAGGTCCACAACACACTGACTCACGCAGCGCGTAGGTAGAAGCACAGCAGCTGGCTGTGATTACACAGGCCTGGACACGCACCGCCCCAAACACATTCCTACTCAGGAGACCCGAATAAAGCGCCACTGAAGAGACTGATCAGTGGCTGTTTGAACCCAGAGCAACCGAGTAACTCAGCTCGTGTCACTGTGTCCAGTATTTAACTCATCTTAACAGGAAGCTATAGCTGCCATTGGCCACTTCATCTTAGTGTCTTATTTCATGACGATGCACTTATGTCCAGAACAACAAGCCTGCATGGGAAATCTCAGCTGTTCCGAGTGTGGGATCTCACAAACACGTCACTGTATTATCTGTGTCCTTCGTCTTGTTCAAGTTCTCAAAAATATTTTGTGCTTTTCCTACCTCTTCAGTTTTAACCACTGTATGAAAGCTCCGATTACTTATTATTTTAAGCTTCCTTTATTTTCTCTTTTTTAATGTGAAGATATATAGGTGTGTTTGACCAGCAAAGCTTTTTAATAGATTTTGTAAAAATAAGCTATTTATATACTTAAAGAAAGATGCTTTAACTGTGTAGAACATGAGCAAAGCTAAGTCCAGTAGAACAATGTTTACTCTGTAGGAGCGGCTCCATTGTGATTGGTAATATTTATCCATTGATCACATGTGGCTTTGAATGTGTTGAGAAGCTGGATAAAGAATCCAGGGCACGCACCCCCATCAAACAGACCGTGACAGAAGTCATTCACATGTCTGAGGATTTGATCGAATCAAAGTGTCTCTTTTGCACCTTGTCACTACTTGTTATCGCCATAATTGCTGCTGCAGGCAGTTGGAACGATGCGAGCACAAGCCTTACGCGTTGGACCAGTAAACACGGTCAACAGCTTTTTCTCTTTTTTTACTGACAGTTTGCATATTTATTGATTTATATCGCGACACGTTCATTTATTTTATTATTAAAGTCCAAGTAATAGTCACCTGTCACTCAGCATGTCTGTTCAGACTAATAGCGCAGATTAAAAACTAGTGTGGCACATAATGCCCTGATATATCCGTCACGTGATTGCCGGTCTGCTGCATGTAAACGTAATCTAAGCTACGTGAACGTGTTCCCTGATTACCTGTGTAACCTGGTTAGTCTGAGTAATCAGGTTACTTACTGTATATGCACTGAGTGCAGGTAGATTCTCTTTGAACAGAGCCACGTGTTTCCACGTTTCCAGTCTAGACTTTCCAGGCTCTAGACGGTAGCTGTAGTTTACAGAGAACAGTCTTCTTCTTTTTGTCCCCAGAAAATGCTGAATTACTCCTTTAAATGTTGTGAATAAGCTGTAACAGAAGTCGGCTGTGAAATTGGAGGTGTGTGGCCAACAATGTCAGATTGAATCATCTACTTTTCAGAATTCCTTTTTGTCTTGTGTTGCTTGGTTTCGTAGTATTTTCTCACAGTTTTTTTCCTTTCACAGTATGAGAAATGTTGCCTTGCGTTATTGTGATTTCTTTCTCGTGTCTTGTTTTTGTCATTTGTCTGTATTTCTATGTTTCTATTGGCTCTAATGCAGTGGCTGGTTTTCCTGTCTTCATTTGGACACTCGTGTGGTGTAGTTTATGAGTCACCAGTAGATTTCAAATCAGCACCAGTAGCTGATATGTTTCAAAAGAATCAGTTCATCCTTTGAGCACTAATTCTCCATAAACCTCTCTCAAATGTACGACTGACAGTTACTGGGGGAAATTCCTCACGACTGTTGAGCGCTCAAGTGCATTTACAGTGAAGTGCACTTACGTTCAGAAGGCTCAGTAAAACCATAATTACAACAGTCAAAAAAAGAGGAAAATCCACCACATCCAACTATTTCACAGTGACTTAGATTTCTCCTCATCCTGTCGTCCTGCTGTTTTCCTCTGTGCCAGTGGCAGCTATAGACGAGGCAGCTGGTAAATAACAGTTACCCAGAGAGTCTGCAGACATTTCTTCACCTTCCACACATGTAGACCAGTTGTAGTACTGCTACCTAGTTCAACTACACACACAGCAGCAACACACAAACGTAGCGTAGCATTGATATGTAGCTCAGTTGTGCTTTTTGTCCTGGCTTCTGCCCCCTCTCTTTCCTCTTCAATAAATACAAATGGTGAAACATATGATAGCTTTAACCTGGTGTGTTGTTTGTGTGTCCGCCGTTTCCCCTGGCAACAGCATGAACGGATGCGAAGTGGGTAAATGATTGTTTGGGTCTGGTCAGTTTTTAAGTCCTAGAAATACACTAGCATGACATTCATCTTCATAATGATTTTATAATGACGAGTTAATTTAATAATAAACCATTAGCAAACATAACACGTTATTGAAAGACAGTACTAATGTCCGATGGTTACTCTATGTTTATGTAAATATTCCTTAAAAAGACCGTTTCTAGTATTTAGACGCTTTGCAACAGCACTTAGCTAATGTTAAAGAAAATCTTTTCCACAGTGCCTCAAGCCACCAAAACAACACAGGAGTGGCAGTGGCTTAGTGGCGGCTCCCTAAGCTACTGAACTGAGTCCTGAGGTGAACCTTGGTAAACTACTCTGGAGAGAATGAAAATGGCTCCAGTTTGAGAAGTTCCGCAAAGAAGAATGGCAGAATCAACGATGAGACTTCATCAGAGGGCTGTAGGAGAGGCGCCTCATCCTCACTGTTCCTCAGACTTTTCCTGTTTGTTCCAGTATGTTACTACATGTCGCATGATGTAGGTTACACAGCATTACGTAGTCTGTAGTCCTACTTTAACCAGATCGGCATGAAGCATCTTTCTCTCTGTGTTCCACTCACCTGCCAGTTTCCAGTTTCCTAATTAACCAGACGCCTGTTCCACCTGCTCCCTGCCAGCTCATAGCGCACTTTTGTGTGTGTGTGTGTTTATCCCTTCAGTTTTTACCATCTGCCAGTTTTCCTGTAGTTCCTGGTCAGACTCCCCTAACTGCACAGGTCTGTGCTGCTCTGTGTGACGGAGACTCTGACACAGCTTTATTAAAAGACTGAAGTCTTTCTGACTAGTTAGTCCAGTGTTAGTGCCACTTTTTATAGAACTTATTTTCTTGTTATTCTAAACTCCCAAAAATGACAACGTGGAAACAGAATCTGAGGAAAGGTACAACCTGAAATACTGCATTGGAAAAAGTATTTAGACCCTTTGCAACAGCACTTAGCTAATGCTAAAGAAAATCTGTTCCACAGTGGCTTAGTGGCGGCTCCCTAAGCTACTGAACTGAGTCCTGAGGTGAACCTTATTGAACATCTCTGGAGAGACTGAAAGTGGCTTTCCAAAAAGAAGAATGGCAGAATCAATGACGCTTGCTGTGTCATACCCAATAAGACTCAAGGCAGTAAAAGGTTCCAACGGTGCTTCAACCAAGTGCTGAGTAAAGGGTCTGAATATTTCCACACATATTATTCTGGATATTAGTTGTGTTTTCACTTTGTCTGAAGCTAGATGAATGAGAAATGAATGAAATGAAACAACTGTAGTATCAGGTTGTAAGTAGGGCTGTGCACGAGTTAACGCTGATGGTTATTTCATCACGCGTTGCTCATGGGTTCTGGGTACATGCAGCAAATCACCCAAACAATTGACACAGACACATACACTTAAAGCATTTATGACGTTCATGTGTTTCTTTTAATGACATCAGTCAAATTTACTTTTTGGACTATTTTGTGACGTGCGCTCAGTGTCTGTGTCTGTGTGAAAGAACTCAATCAGTCCTCAATGACAGTAACATTTCCACGACAATAACAGTGATAAAATCAACCCACATGACTGAGAGGGCACAAGGTAAACAGTACAAATCAAGCATGAAACAAGTTATTTGGTATGAGAAAAGACACAATAGAGAAGGCTGCATGCTGGTTGATGCATGCACACAATCTAATATTTAAGTGGAGAAATAGTACAAAAAACATAGTGATCTACTGCTGTATTTATTTAAGAGCAGTACTTTGCAAAGAACGGTGTACAATTAACTACTTTTAAATCCATTATTCACGAAAAGTCACGCAATTAATCGCGATTGCATTTTTTTAATCGCTGCCCGACACTAGTTGCTCTGAGTGCTCTGTACTTCGAGGGACAGGAGGTTTTTTTTTTTCTCGCCTGCACTGTGTGTAGCTTTACATACTTGATATTTCAGTGTTTGATGCCCTTTAATGCACCACAAAGACATTTTTAAATCAAGCTTATTAAGTGAAGGTGCTTTAACGCAGTGGTTAAAAAAAGGGGCACTCCCCCAATTTAACCAGGTTGGCTGATTTTTATTAGGGCAGCTTAGTGCTTTGTGTTTTGTGAAGAAAATAAGTCTAATGATGTCTCAGTGTGGGTTTGAGGAGAAGACATGTACGGAACAGGAAAATGTCGAATCCAGTCTTTTACTCAGGCCACACTCAGTCAGACAGCCTCTGCTTCTTATTTGTCACCATGGTTTCTTCTTATCTGTGGTGAGTCGGTCAATTATGTGAAAGCACAGTATCAGTATCAGTGGAGATGTCACTTTACAAAGAGTCATTAGAAGTGAGGGAAACATATACAACAGAAACATACTATATATATATATATATATATATATATATATATAAAAAGACAGACAAATATGTGACCAAAATAAGGTTTTATTTATTAATGTGAATTATTAGATCATGACATACCAACAATGGGACGAAGACGAAGAGTAGAAGTAAAATTTACTTCAATTTAACATTTATAGTAGCAACGAAGAAAAAAACACTTAGTTGATGTTATCATGTTTAATTGATTTGGCAGGAAATAAGATCAGTCCCTTTAAAGACACAAGGTGGGTACATAGTTTTAAACGTGACTCAGTATTACTGATATCTATAAGAGTTATGTGCAGCAGCTTGTAGAACTACAACATATAATGAGACTGTCACTCGAGTCAGACTGTGTGACACTGCCTGTCCTGTTGATCAACAGCGCAGGGCTGCGCCGGACGTCATGATAATGTTTGTCCATTCTCCCCGTTAGTACGAGTCCAGTTTCAGCTCCTCCGTGTCTGGGAAACACGGAGAAAGGTTAAACACGCAAACACAAAGTTGGCATTTCTCACAGCAGCATGAAGAAGGATGTTGTCACGAGCCATGAAGCTGCTGAAGCTGCGATTGTGAAATCCCAAACTAACTGTGTAAACACTCAGCACTGGCTGAAACAGGAGATTTCGGGTTTACTAGCGCCAACTCAGTGTTACCTAGAAATGTAAACTGTTTATTAAAGACTTTGAATTACCTCCACCTAAACTCCTTCTGCCCATGAGACCAACAAACATCTCGCCTTTATTTCCTGTTGCAGACATAAAGAAGACAGAAAAGCTGCATTAGCTGCTGTTAGTTAGGCTAAAAACTGGGAGTTAAAAGACAAAGCAGGGATTTCTATTTAATGATACTCACTTTTCCTGCCCAGTCTCGCTGGTTGAAACGCTCCTGACATCAAGGAGATTAAAAAATAATCAAAGATACATCAGGGAAAGCAAAGAGTTAGTTACAATCAATCAGCTGTAAAATACCCTGAGGTTTACCTGAGCTCCGTCCCATCAGGCCGTGGAACTGTTGTGCTTTGGACCTCTTGATGAGGTCTGCCAGCCGGATGCTTATTCCTCTCTCTAGTGGGTACCCCTGCACACACGCACACACACACACACACACACACACACACGCACAGGGGGCAGGTGTTAGTCACTGCTGCTTCTGTAGGTTACAGGAAAGTCTGAAGCTCGAGTTACTCGTGCATTAAGTGATCGCATCACTGGTGCTGTCCGTGGTGCTGAAGCAGAGAACTTAATGCAGCTTTTAATGAGCCAGTGCTGTGTCTACTATTATCACAATCCAGCCGTCTCCCAAAACTGCTCCTCGCCGTGTCCCTCATCTCGTCTGTGAAGCAACATCCCTGCATGTGTCAGTTATGTCTTTATCTGCTGGAAGCACTCAGCTACTTCCCTCATCCCTCAGGAAGCTACTGGACTTGCTTTGTTACCACGGCAAAGGAAAAATAATGTTGTTTCTACATGCTTTATGTTATATAATATGATGACATGACACGTTTTACTTCTGTCGGGTTGCTGATTCAGCTGGTGAAGCACGTTCAGAAAGAGATGATGTAGAAGTTGTTAGACACCACTGACTGAAATGTTAGTAGCAGCTTTAAAAACCAAAGAAACATGTAAGAGGGGAAGTTATTTTGTCTTTCTGGACACTTACTGAGTCTCTTACTGTTCTTCATCTGAACTACAGCTTCATTTGAGGATGGCAAAGAATAAATTCCCAACTTAGCTTAACATAGGAGGAATGTGAGTCTCCCAGGATGTGTCTGAAACCTCAAACTGTGCCATAGTACTTCTAAACATTTACCACACGTTGAACTGAGTCTAGAAATGTTTACCCGCCAGTTTTCCACCGTCCAGATCTCTCCGTCCTGGTCCTCGCTGGAGAGCGGAGAACCCAGCGCGCCGAGCACCTGCGCAAACACCGCCAGCACCAGTACGACCGCGAACCTCAGGGCGTCCATCGTCACCTAAGGCTGAGAGTGCCAAAATCAGCGTGGCTGCAGACGGTCAGCTGGACGCATGCAGCAGCCAAAAACTTCAACCCTCTACACGGAAAACGCGCGTTTTGTTGTGCGCGCTGCTGCTGCGTAAAGGTCTCCGTTTGCTCTTATAAACCTCCCTGCTCGCTCCTCCCCGCCTCAGTGAAATCCTGCAGGTCGGTTTTTTTCCCTTTGCCTGACTCTGATATGATGTGCGTAGACAGTGAGTAAACTTCACCCTGTCTAAAGCCAACTGACCTCTATGCGTTTGTTTCTGTTACTTCCCATGGTTTATGAAGCTATTAAACACTTTGCATGAGCCTCTGCAGACATGCAGGTTACACTGAAGCGAGCTGCCCATGGGTGCAGCGCCGGCCTGCTGATGGATGCATGATGGATGCAACAGCTGCATGACACTCCAGTGTGTGTTTGAGTTATTGGCTCAATCAAACACAGGTAAACAGGCCACAGGCAGAGTGGGACATGCTTCGTTTCACAGGTTGGAACCCACAGCGTGTCCAACCGTGTCATAAATGTATTTTATTTTCAGCTCTGCCCTCAAACCAGAACCAGATCAGCACCGTGTTTCCTGTCGCCTTTATGCCTCGTATCACCTTTTACAGGTGCAATTAGGTTTTCAGCTGTGATATATTCAGGCCGTGTTTGTGCCACTGAGACTGCAGGAACAAGAATCCATCTATGACCCACACCAAACAAAGGACTTTACATTTGACACTTCCGTGATGCTGCACACTCACTGAACATTAGGTGAGTCCTTCCGTGCTGTCAGCACTGGGACGTTCTCTGTGTCCTCCGTGTCTCACTGGACACGGGGAAATGTCTGCTCCAGTCCGCTGGGATCAGGACTCGCTCACTCCTACTTCTCCTGTTGTGCTGGGAGGTGTGGAGGGAATTAGATTTGGATCAGCACAGACACACACACACAAGGATTAAAGTACTATTGACTGTGGTGGATAAAATATGACGCACACACCACACATTGATTATTACCTTCATGTTTAGATTACTGCACAACATAGGAAGACCTGCGTGCATATGTCAGAGAGATAATGGCAGGCGTCAAGTGTCCAAACACATCAGTCCTCTGCTTTGGTAAGCGGATTAAAATACTCATCTGATGCTGCACTGCTGGTGTTTGCTACCATAAAACCTGTTTTTACCAGTGTGCACCAAATAATCTGTGACACGTTTCGTGTGTACTGTCTCTTTGTATTCTAATACAAAACTACAGTTTTTCTTTCATTTATTCACTTTATCCCCACTGTCATTAATCATCAGGGTTAATCCTCTGGGGACTGGGAATGTCCAGTCCAATAGGTGTTGAGATACTTTAGTGTAAGGAAGAGATGGGGACTGAGCTGGCCCGATCAGTGACAGAGAACTAATAAGCCGCTCTCTCCAAGCATCACATCGATGCCACTTGTGGTTGTCAATAGCTTCCACAGAAACTGCTGCTCCTGCTCTTTCTGCTCCAGGTCTGAGCTTAAGTCTCATTCTGCAGTCGCTGGTCAATAATGGTCTCAGAGGAGAGAATCAGACTTGTCCTCACGGAGGAGTCATGTTACAGTCAGTGGCATCAGGCCACAGAAAAACACGAGTTTTATACACTGCAACTGTTGATTTCATGACCCTGAAGCTTTCTAACTGTCTCCTCATCTCAATCAAAGACGTCCCTTTTAGAAATATTTTAAAGTCTAAATCAAAAATGAACCAAACCTTTTCATTGATGTTTTTATTTCATAAATGTTTTCTTGTTCTGTGAGATTATTTCTTTCCAGCAGCCAGTGTTCGCTTCTTCTTTCAGCCTCGCAGACTGTGACAAAGACAGAACTCAGCTTAAATGCAGTCGACCATCGAGGGAGCACTTTCTGCCACACAGAATAGGAGACATCACTCGGGCTGTCAGCGCTTTCTCCAGGGATCAGCAAAGTTAACGCAGCTGGGGGAAATGCACACACACTGCAAGACTTGCCTCATTATTTAGGCTGATTTCTTATTACTTTTTCCCTCCCGGGTTCCAACATATCTGTCATGTGGAAAGAGCAGAAGAGCCGAACAGAAATGGAGAAACTGTGAGGAGCGACTCCTTAAGGAGGCAGAGGATCAGGAGAATAGAGCACACAGAAGAGAAGAGCTGCTGAACAAGTGTTTCAGTTGGAGTCTTCAGATCTCAGCTGCAGTAATGACCTGTAGAAGAAACGAGATCTTTCCTACCAAATGAAACCTCAGCTACGCAACACTGCTGCTGTCCAGACTGGCTCCAGACTTTAGACTCGTGTCATCGTCTCCCACTTTTCCACAGACACTATCTACCAGCCGAGTTTCAGGGTCTGCTGCCGGGATGTTCTGTTAATAGAAAACAGCCGGCTCCAGAATTGGGTCTGACAGGAGGCCATTTCTCGTCACGCGTGCAAATCATTTTTCTGTAGATCCAATCAGCTTTTGTTTGTCTTCGTCTGACCTCATTCACTTGTTTCTCCCTCTGTCTCTCTGTCTGTCTCACCAGAGAATATTGCACATGTAAATTGAAGCGAGTGAGGTGCAGCCACCTGAGCGCCGTGTCGGCACAGACAATAACAAACCAAAGTTTTTCACACATTAAAAAAGCACATCTTTAGAGTACTGTATAGCCACAGCACAGAATGTGTCGCCTTCAGGGTGTGTCTCCACCAAACTGTTGGTTTCTCTTTTTTATTTACGTTTGTTTTTCACTGTGTTTCTTTGTCGAGGATACAGCCGAACAGACAACCAACCTGTGTGACTGTCGGTGAGTATCACAACGTTTTCATCTGCTGGACAAACACGCTGCTGACTTATGAGTCTGTCAGAGCTGGAAACAAACGGGAAGAGATTTATCTGGTTTGTCTTCTCCAGGATTAAACCTGGAATCACAGCAAAGGACGTGAAGACAGCTCCTCTCTCTGGGATTACTGCTGTTTTATGATGGTCCTATTTGTCTGCAGGATGTACGGCCTGCAAAGTCTCCAGTGCACTAACTGACTGGTGGGTAGATGCTGTGGTCCTGTCTGCTCATCCCTGCTATCAGTGCACATGAATGGGGTGAATGGACTGCGAGATTCAAACCCACCACCCACCTGTGAGACAGTGGTGCTGACAGAGGCGCCGCTTGCCACGCTAGATGTGTAAGTGCATGGGGCCCCAGGCCAGTCGAGCCCCCCCTTTGGCTGTTGTGGTGTCGATGTGCGTTTTGAGCCAGAATTCAGTCAAACGGTTCTTTAGGTCAACCAGCAACGAGGCAAAGTGTAAATTATAAAAGGTTTATTGTCAGAAAGCCAAACTTAGACACATAAACCATTGAGCAACTGGTCTGGACAATACAAGGTCTTTTATACAGGTTAACCCTCGTTCCTTCTTGAGGGGCATTAACCTGGATCTCAGCCTATTCCCTAATATTCCAGCTTCACACAGCACAATAACGTGGAGCACTGTCCAACACGTGCAGTGTGTAGAGATGGAAATAATACTAGGAGCCTCATTCTCCTCGTGACTGGATTTCAGTTTATGAAACAGGAGGTAAAGCAGCTACTGCTCCCTTAAGACTGTGTGCAGTGTTACAAATCTTTATGCATGCTCTAGCACTGTGTGCGTTTGTTGTTTTAGCCCAGAAGCCCTGGATGTACATCACATTCATTTCCCCCATGTGTTACAGGTCTGAGACTAAACTCTCCTGTGGACCAGAACCACTGCAGGTAATGAATACTGGTGCTAAACAGGAGCGGAAGATTTCATCCACTGTATAATTAGATCCCTCAATCATTTTCTGCAGAGACCCTCTTAGTGCTGCGGGCTTATGGAGACACACACGTGAAGTGTGTCTGGATCAGCTTGTGTGCTTGGGTGCTCATATGCCTGAGTTTACGTGCACTTGACTGCATGTGCCCATTATGCACAGAGACGTAACTGGGCTGAGTCTAACCTGAAGTTCACTGGAGAGCAGTGAGATTAGAGCCGAGTCTCTCAGAGAAAGATGAATGTTTCTAATTTCTTTATTGTATCACGGTTTGGGATCACTTCCATGAAACGAATGCTGTTTTGTTTTTGCTAATTGCACATTTAAAAGTGTTTCTACAGAGAGTCAGACACAGAATTACGCACATTCTTCTCTTCAGCTGTCTTTGTGATAGTTCCGTTTAGCACAAAGATTGTAACGCGTCTGATCTGTGTGACAATCAGAGGTGTAGTTTAATGAGAGGTGAGAGTGGTAGAATGGAAACGGCAGGTATTTCTACATTTTTACATGAGTTTATGAAAGTAATACTTTGAAGAGACAGCGCAGAGATTCTGTTTTAAGCAGGCAGGACTAAACATTAAAAATGCATAAGTGTACATGTTGTAAACCACACAGACGTGAATGTTCACCTAGAGTGTGGTAGGAAACAAAGCCTGACGCGCAGCAGCTACTGGGTGAGATGAGTCGTTCTGTCCAGCCCAGAGGTCCCACGGTGCTGGAATGAGCCTAACTCCTGAAAACTAAAGTCTTCCACAACTTTTTATACAAACAATAAGTTCAAGTCATTGTCATTATCCCAGAGTTCATGCTCCAGCCGTCTGTCCTGTTCAGTCACTGCCGATTTGGTGAAAGACTGGTGAACACCTGCTGCACATCCTGTTATAATCACTTTAAATGAATTAAACAAAGTACAGTCTGGCATCGTGTGACTGATTGTATTTGCAGAGTGATATTCACAGAGACTCTGCAGGTGGAGAAGTGTTATTTATTGGAGAATTATAATGTATGCACAAGTGAACTGACAGACTTTATCTGACCACAGCTGTATCAACAAGGCGGGAAGCAAAGTGTGCGCGATGACGAGGTGACCAGGAGATATCAAGCAAACGTTTTATTACATTTGATACACAAACATTTTAACTGCCTGAATGTATGTGTCTGTTCACATGTGAATAGACCTATAGATAAAGAAATAGTAACGCTACGTCAGAAGCTTTCAGATCTTTGGGTCTCAGCGCCATCTACTTGTGGTCAGCATATGTTACAGGTCCGTGCTACAGGTAACTCCACTACTCACAAAGAGAATCATTTTAAAACCTATATCCCAACATGAGTTCAGTTCTCGAAGCTCCTCTCGGTGGCTCCTGCTGCTGCTGCACACGTTTTCTCACTTCTCCTCCTCTCTGAGTTACATATATACAGTTATAAATGATTCAACATCCAACAACAGATTCATCTTAAGACCAGCTTGATTGAAAACATGCACAGTCTAAATTACTGCCCCATTTCTGCTTCTCCGTTTATTCAAGTTTAAATCACAGCTGGGGTTTAAAATTGTGGATGATTTATTGATTCAAATAATAATATATTATTATTATTATACTATACAAAAAGACAAAACAGAACCACAAATAGATTTAAAACACACACTGTGTTAACAGTTCGCACAAACACACACCCAACACTAACTATGCACAGTGCTGCTGGCAGGCAGAGGACACACCCAGCATCAGTGCAAGTCGAGAGGATCATGACTTTCATTCTTAATCATGATCATCATAGCTGTGCTTTTATACGGTGAAGTGAACCCAGAGTCTGACGTCTCAGAAGAACCTGGAGAGAGGTATGAGAACACATACTTAGTTTTTTTCTCTACAAATCTTATCACAGTGTAGTGTAGAGGAGATGTTTGGTTGAAGCTGGTCAGACTGAAGGAAAATAGCTCAGAAACTAGTAGAACATGTTGATTCAGCTGTGAGCTGATGAATGATAAACGCAGGTTTGCACACCAAATGTTTTAAGCCTGTTAAAAGGTCCATCAGGACAGCTGATTTTAATCAGTCCGCACCAAGTCATATTCATTGTGCACTGTCCTGAGTATGACAAGCACTTAAAGGACATATAGATTCTCCCTTTATCATTAGTCAAACGGGACATCTTCGATATGTTAGGGCAACACCAGCAGCTCAGACAATTTTTAGAATAAACTCCATTTAGACGTTAACACATTCTGTACTAACGTTGTGGTTTTGTGTCAGTGTATTTGCAGTAATGTTTATATTTGGACCAACATAAATAGGTTCTAGTGGACGGAGGATGACTTTGATCTTCCCCCGGGTGTAGTTCGACTTGGCCAGTATGCACAAACTAACAATAAGGAGTATGTCATGTACCACGGCACCACCAGCAGCAATGCTGAAATCATCCAGGTCTCAGGTTTTTGCCGGTCTGCAGATGGGTCGAGGTGTCTACCTCAGCAGAGACCTAAAGGAAGCTAGTTGCTACCCCATTGATCACCCAGAGTCTGACAGGGTGGTTACTACAGTTAATGTTAATGTGGGGAAAGTGATTGATTGCCAAGGTCACCCACATCAGAAGACCTGGCATGACTCCACGTATGGTGAGGTGTACGACGCTGCCTGGGTGCCTCCCAACTGTGGAATGGTGAAGAGCAATCTGGAGGAGGATTGTGTCTGGGATCCAAATCAAATCAAGATCATTAATACCATCAAACCAATCCCCTACTGTAAACTCATATCCAATCAGTGAGATCTGACAGATGTTTTCTGTTTTACTGTGTCTGCAGAGTTACACAATGACACGTTCTATGCTCAACAGGTGAACAGAATAAATCTGTGGGGCGGAAACAATGTGTCTGCTTCAAGAAACACACACTTCACTTAAATCAGAAATTGTCCCCTCAAATGATCCGTCCTAAAAAACTCATTGTTTTTCAGTTCATTGACTTCAGACAGATCATATCATCAGTGTTTCTTGTTTTTTTTAAAGTTACCACGAGATAGTCTCCAGAGGTCACGTTGTGAAATATTCTGGTTGGAAATGGTCTGCACTTTTCTACCTATGGTCAGTCAAAGCACTTCACAGTAAACCAGTAAACATGGTTTAGACATCGGACAAGTTTTCTTTTACTTTTAAATTCTTTGTAATTATTCTCTGCCTGAAATTGAGTATTTCTATTTCTTGGTTTATTTTACATTTGACATATTATCTACATTTATCTGGATAGTCGTCTTCACGCGTAACGTCTTTTAAGGGAACCTGGATGAAGATGAGTGCAGATTCTTGCACTGTGATCTGTAGGCCTCTGTATAAAGAGATTTCATGTCTTGGCTTCTTCAAAGCTGCATTCAAGAGTGAACCTCAGACCTGAAGACTCTTCAGAAACACACTCTTTTATATGGCCGTCTGCAAAACTTCATATTCTCTCAGAAAGGCTTGAGAGATGTGTGCATGGATTTTAGGTCAAATGCATTTAAAGGAAACTCAACATCAGCACAGTGTTGATCACGTCTTGCAGTGATTGTTCAATAACCAACAGCATTAGTTAAAGGGTTTCTGCTGTGTTTCTTTACTTGTAGCTTGAGAAATGAAAATGCACCTTTTAGGGTCACAGAACTTGTGGGCAGCATATGTTAAGTTATAAATGATACATGATATAAATGATAAAAAAATACAACACTGACAGAAAAGAAGACTTGTTCAACTTTTTTTCTTTTCAGCGCTCAGATTTCTCCACTCCGACGAGCTTTTACCTTCAAACTAATGATCAAAGCTTCAGGTTAACCAACATGACGGGGCTTAAAGTATTTCACAGAACACAGGATCATGTATATCTGGGCTGTTTATTCAATCAGAATAACAGTCAGAGAGAAAGCTTTGGTGCTGAAGGTGGTTCGTGTGCTCACTTGTCTTCCTCTCTGAACAGAGAGATGTAAAATACCCAGCAAGAGTCCTGCCCTGTGATGTCATGAATCTGGATCCTGTCAGCAGGCCTGCAGACCAACACAAGACTAAATGAACACAAATGATTTCTTTGGTTAATTTTGGACACCGCCAAGATAACCGTGTCTCTCTCATTTATAGCCCCGGGCTAAGCTAAGCTAACAGACATAAAAATGCTTTACATCTCAGACAACTGAAGTACAGATCTCTGTCTTGTGATCTTGTCCTCTCATAAGAAATCACGCTTTATACTCACTTTTTTAGTCCACAATGGACGACAGCTGTCCCTGTGTTCAGACTGATGTCAGTCAGACAATCGTCCCCATCAGACCACCTCGACCTCTTGGCAGGAACCTCATCACCGCCGCTCTCCTCCCCGTTTCTTTTTGTGGAAAGAACCACATCCTCACTCTCGGACTCTATGCCAGAGTCCGGGTCTTCAGAGACAACACTGCTAGGAGGAGAAGGAGGAGCAGGTGGAGGTGGAGGAGGAGAAGCAGGGGGTGGTGGAAGAGGGGGAGCAGGTGGAGGTGGTGGAGGAGGAGCAGGTGGAGGTGGAGGAGGAGGAGGAGGAGAAGCAGGTGAAGGTGGAGAGGAGGTGGTGGAGGAGGAGGAGGTGCAGGTGGAGGGGGTGGCGGAGGAGGAGCAGGTGGAGGTGGTGGAGGAAGGGGGAGCAGGTGGAGGTGGATGAGGAGGAGCATGTGGAAGTGGATGAGGAGGAGCATGTGGAAGTGGAGGAGGAGGAGAAGCAGGTGGAGGTGGTGGAGGAGGAGGAGAAGCATGTGGAGGAGGAGAAGCAGGTGGAGGTGGAGGAGCGTCCTGGTCAAACAAGTCACCGACGACGTCTATCTCCTCTTCAGCTTCATGGTGGAGCAGAGGAGGGATGAAGACCTGGTCGTCTTTGGGACGTCCAAGGTCTTCCTCAGCAGGCCGTAGGAATATGCCATGAGTATCTGCGTCTCCACCACCTCTCTCCAGCACGATGACACCAGGCCAATGCAGTCCACCTGAGGGTAAATACAAACAATAAGTCACATTGTGGACACATGTAACCAAGCAACCAGCATTTCTTTTGTCCTACACGTCCACTAACTGTAAACACTCTCATAGAGTAAGTTGATGTAGATTAAGATTTAGCATTTAACAAATATCGTTTGGCTCATGAAACTCAATAAAGTGTTAAAAGTTGAAGTCGTGGTTCCAAACCCAGCTGACGTTTAAACACCTGTTTGTTTGTGTTGAGTTGTTAGCAGCTTCACTAATGACACTTTTATTTTCATTATTATGTCAATAACATTGATATTTACTTTAAGAACTACTTCATGAACATTGTCTACTTTCATCTGTAGCACGTTTAATAAGCTGTGTGTCCAATATTTGTCTGTGTGTATTTGTCTTATGTAGTTTCACGACAATTCTGAACACATTGAATAAGTGAAAGCTGTGAACAGCTCTTCAGACAAAACTCTAACTCCAAGCGCATGCGCTAGCAGGCTCGCTAACTCTGTGGATGGCTCCATTAATTACGCACAAATAATTCAAGAGATTCAATTAAGAAGAAGAAGAAAACTTTCTTTTTTTTCATTTTATGAAAAAAGGCCCAGTCGCCATCTTTGTTTGTCAAATTTAAGACCATAAAATCAAAAAAATTGATTTTCCCAAACCAAAATCCCATTTTTAAACCAAGACACCATTGTTAATTTACCACCTGTCTCAGGTCAATTCGTGTATTTCTATCATTTCATATTAATTTTACACGGAGAAAATGTCGAAAATGTGTCTGTCTCTCAAAATGACTTTTTCCTACAACGTTCCAACAATGTCTTTCTTTAAACTCAAATATTTTGATTAATTTCTTCACATTTCTTGACTTAAAATGTTTAAAGACACCTTTTATTCTAAGTTAGGTGTGGTATGAGGATGTAGCTGCATTGTAGGGAGGGTTACCTCGGAGAGCGGCGAGCAGTTGCTCCCAGAGGCGGGGGGGCGTTGTTGATGTCCAGGGGCTCACTTATACAGGAAGGTTTGCTCCTCTGTGGTTCTGCTTAAGGACAGTAGTCAGGCAGTCGAACAAACTGTGGCTTTTCCAATAGTTTTCCAGCTGGTATCTTCTGTAATAGTTCAGATACTAGGAGACGCTTCTTGCATCGGTCCACTCGAGTCCAGGTGCAAACGACAGTTCATCAGCAGAACTTCGGTTCTTATAGACGGCCAGACGTCACCGTTTTGTTTCCATGGCATCACTGACTACTTTATACTTCTACTCTCTACATTTCTAGAGAAATATCTGTACTTTCTACTCCTGACATATTCGAAAACGCCTCGTTACTTCCATTATAAAAACAATGCGTCGGAACAGGAAACGGGAAAATCTCCCGCGCGGACAGAAAAAGAGTCATAGTGGAGATAAAACACCATCATTTGTTTCCAGCGAACGTAAAGAGGAACAATTTCACGTAAAAGATTTACTGCCGCTCATACACGAGCTGTGTTCACTTCAATCTATTTATGTTCCCATCAATCAGCCACCGATCAGTATCGGACGATTTCCGAGTGTGTGATCACTGATCACCGCCTTTCATTTAGCTTCATGAAAGCTGATCACCTGTAGCACATGTTTTACGTCATACAGAGTCCTGAGTGCAGTGTCTTCTAATGTGATCTGGCCTCTACACAAATCTAATCAAATCAAATGTGGGATGGGGTGGGGGGGGGTGAAGGTGTAATCAAACAGTGATTACACACCAGCGTGGAGGGTGGGCCCCCCCCCCCTGCATGGTAGGGAAACACTGTTATTTAGAAGCAACAAAGATAGATATGATATTAATCTATGTCAGGTCTCATACTGGATCATTATATTTTAATACCACACATAACACATCAATCTATACCTATTCAAACGATCGATATTAGTGATCATTGATGATCGTATCGGAATCGTCAGCAAAAAACCTGATCAGAACATCCATAGTTTAATCTATATTATCATAGTTTAATCTATATTATCATGATCAATCTATATTATCATAGTTTAATCTATATTATTATATTTTAATCTATATTATCATGTTTAATCTATATTATCATAGTTTAATCTATATTATCATGTTTAATCTACATTATCATACTTTAATTTATATTATCATGTTTGAAATTTATGAATAGTTTTTTACTTTTAACTTTTTGTACTTAAGTACATTTCAAAACCTGTACTTTTGTACTTTTACTTAAGTAAAGGATTTCAATCTGTACTTTTACTTGTACCAGAGTAGTTTCTCACACAAGTAAATGTACTTCTACTTAAGTAGAGAATGTGAGAACTTTTGACACCTCTGTTCTCTTGTAATGTCTGTAGTATCAGCAGCAGAAATACAATTTTGTAGGAGCTCTAGTCTCAAGTGTATTAAAGATATATCATTTATACACTCGCCTCATTTTTCTACTTTAAAACTCTAGTGCCACTTTTCTGTGGATGAACACAGTAAATCTATTAAAAGACTTCACTTTCTATACAGTAAGTTTTAGTATATAAATAAATGTACCTTCAAATGTAAAACATCTCAATCAACTATTATAAAACATTTACACATATATTAAGCTTAATGTAACTTGGATTAATAAGTATTATGGGTGCACTTAATACCAGTAAAATACCAATAAAATATTTTTATGTTTTAAATTATTGACCTGACATCAACTATTCTAGATGCAGGAGCCTCTCCCAGCTGTCACTGGGTGAGAGGTGAGGGACATCTAAAGGTGCAGTGATGTAAGTGTAATAAAGCAAATGAAGACCAGACTCTTTTCCCATCTCCTGGTTCTGCTTTGATGGGAAACCCTCCACCAGAGCCCGTGGATGTCTCTACGCTCGCATGCTCGCTGTCGAACCCTGTGGCTCACGCTTCTGAGAGGCTCCACTATCAGCAGCCCGCTGGTGCCGGAAGTTAACGCTGGAAACACTTGGTGACAGATTAAAGCAGCAGGAATCACAGGTTGATGTTTTTATGTGATTCAGAAGAACAAGTGTCTGCAGCTTTTAAGCCAGAACCTGCTCGATTTAATACAAATGCAACATCCCTGTAATAAACCATCCCATACAAAAGCTGCTGCTTCACCTGGAGGAACATTTTGGGGGATGACGTTTGTGATGCTGATGCTGTTAATGACAGATAATCCATACCAGCTTTTGTCCATTCAGTTTAGTTGGCTCCTGAGACACAGATTTACAGATGGAGTCAACATGTGATGTTCAGTGGTAAGACGTTTACGACATTGAGTAATTTCAGCTCTGTTTCTCTCTGTTTCTGCTGTGACTGTGTTTTCTCTCTGCTCCAGTAAGCTGCAGTCTAACGCCCCCTGCTGGTTATTTGTGGACATTCATGTTTTGTGGGGTGTTTCCACCTGGTTCTAGTGTCTGCAGAGTGACATTCATATAATCAAATGTGAACAGGTTAACTTTAAAGGAGAAGAGTAGTCTTATTCTGAGCAGATTCTCTTCATGGATGTTCAGCAGGTTGTCCTGACGCAACGCTTCTTAGGCTGATCTGTTAGTCACACGTTTTTGGTGGAGGAAGGTGTGGACATGGACAGCAGCGCTGTTAATTCACTGCTTCACCTGCATTATAAAAAAGGAATAAACTCAACGTTAATGGGCCAAAATGACTGGGTACAAAGTCTAGACACATGCAGGTGAACACACACACACACACACACACACACACAGCAAACATAACGGTCTACTGTTCCGTGACCAAGGTTTGTAAGACAAATGTTTCATTAGATGTCATTTGAAATTTCATCTCACATTCTTTGAATATCTGGTTGATATATTCAGACAGTGCCAGGCGTGAGGTTTCATTATATATTATTATCACTAGCAGGCTTTGTCCACAGTGATGTGAAGGTAATGATTTATAGTGCATAAATGTTCTTTTAAGTTGTGAGAATGGCAACAAACAGAAAAAATATATAATTCATAGATCATCTTCAGGCTGCTGCCCAAGCAAAGCACAGCAAAGAGAATGACACTGGACATGACACTCATAAAAGCATCTGCACCTGGTGCTGTGATATTTAGCTATGTGTTGCAGAGAAAGATAACTCGTGCAGCAAGTAAGTGACATTTGATAGTTCTTTTTTTAAACCTTCCACAGTCTGTGATTAATAAAATCTGTCTCTGCAACATATTCTAACATATGCACATCCAGTACACGCCACAGTTGTATGGAATAGTTCATGTCAATGTGTGTTCAAGCACAAATACAAAGCAATAATTCAGATTTTCTGTTTGTGACAGTTACATGTTAAAATGCTCACAGACATGGTGATGATGGTGATTTTAATGTATCAAGTACACTACAGATGTTTCTTTCATCATACTCTGATGTATACATATTTCTAAAAGAAGGAAGAGAAAAGACACATCTGATCATATGATAAGAGCGGCCTAAGTTACCACCACAATCAAATCAATTGTCCCAGAGCCTGAGGGGAAAGCATCCACCACACTTCAGGTAATCCATTCTCCAGTGTTTCCTGCTGACGGACAGAGACACCTACACGCTGAAAACATAACACTCCCCCCAACTGTGACTCCAATTTATATGAGTGTCTGACAGGACAGTGCACGTAATGTAATCTACGTTACAGCGAAACACATCAGCCTGTATGAAACTACATGGATCAACATGATAGCCCTGTTCATGTGTGTGTGTGTGTGTGTGTGTGTGAATGCATGAGCAAGCTGCACTGTAACTCCAATTCAACTTTATTCACAATAAATATCTTCTGTATAAATATACAGCACAAACTGTACAAATCCCTTTCATTTTCACAAATGTGGGATTATTTTACATCAAATGGATTATAACAGTGGCCTGGTAGCTCAAGAGGTTAAGCGCCAGACTGGGATGCTTAACTGGAGGTTCGAAACCCTGTCTCTGACTTCTAGTCCATCCCCCCAGGTGTGTCCTTGAGACAGACACCCAGCACTAGCTCTCTGTAAGTCGCTTTAGATAAAAGCGTCTTTAAAGTAAAGATTATGCTGAAATTTAGATTTTTTTCCTAATCCTACAAAGCTCACGTGCTTTACATAAGGGTGTACGTGTTAGCTGTAATCATTTGTCGAGTACGTCCTGTACTGGCCGTGAACAGATGCCCTCCAGCTGTGTCTTCAGTGTAGGAAATGACTTCACCATCTCATTCTGCAAATAATGCGGCAGCTAGCATACAGCTTCAGGAGTAAGAGTTAGTCAAGACAGCTGAGTTTGCCCTGTTACAGAGTGATTTGTACAAAAGACAACTACTAGGACAAATCTCTGCATTTATGGCTGAGTGAGTTACACTGACCAGCTACACACAGAGAACATATTTCATTCTACAGAACATCAGTTGTTCTGGTGCATTTATACACAAAAGAAGCAGCTGATGTTTGACTTGCAATAGTCAAAGTAGAAAAGTAGTTTGCACCACTAACTTTGGCCCCTTTCTTCTCAGCTGTGCAGCCATCTCTGTGCACACGGGGAGCACTCTTACAGAGTGGTTGTGGAGTGTCGCGCTGTGAGCGTTGTGCGCAGCCGGTGGGACTGTGTTTGAGCGTGTGTGTACACGAGGCTGTGTACAGCATGTCTGTATCGAGCTGACATCAGATTGTACAGTAAAGGATTGACAGCGGCGCTGAGGTAGAAGAGCACAGAGGACACCAGGTTGAAATACTGAGACAGGTAGTAGTAGAAAAAGGCATTTTTATCCGGGTGTGTGTATGAATTGTTGTAGTGCGGGTCGCTGTGTGTGTTATTACTGTATGTGCCAGCAGGTGTAGCGTATGTGCCTGCAATGTGAGGCCTGTGTGGGGCGGTAGCTGTGTCATTTTGGGAGTTTAGGAGAATTGATGTCCTGTTTTGCCTGTTATGTAGAGAGGCGTTTGTGCTGCTCTGCTTTGAATTGTCTTTAGATTTACCCAACTGTGTTGCATCGTTGTGTGTATGAGTATTTGTTTCAGTGCTAAACTCCAGATTAGGTGAGTTTGTGCCACTGCTTTTGTGCTGCCCCTTGGTGTGTGATATAATGTGAGAATAGAAGCATCTGTCTGGGCCCGTCTCATCAGAAAATGTGTCCATGTTGGAGTAAACTTCACTTTCTGTGTCTGCCAAGTGAGTGTCGAGGTTCATGTTTGTGTTGATCCCGACTTTGGTCTTTGCACACACGTCACAGTCATCTGTGTGTGTGTGTGTGTGTGCAGTCAGCTTCTCAGTCTTGAAGAGAGTCTCAGTGCGCATATCTGAGCTTAAGTGACTACTGATCTTTGAAACAGTATCTGTGTCTGTGGTATAAGAGCTCACGTCACTGTCTAAGTGGGAGTTTGTTTCCATGTACGCTTCCTGTGTGTCCGCACTGGTGCTAAAAGAAAGAGAGAATATGGTCCGACCGACGTGGAAGGGCAGCCAGCAGAGGACGAACGCCAGGACTATCACTCCTGCAGGAGGGGCAGGGTCGGGAGAAAAACACAGGAAGAAGAAATTAGTATCATCGATACCTGAACGTGATGAAAGAGGCCCCCACTATTACACACAGACCCAGACATACTGTCCT
>JAUMHJ010000027.1:2627245-2642450 GCA_032361105.1 Microctenopoma lineatum
AGCACGGCGCGCCAAACCGTGAACCAGTTGCCGAACCACTCACGTGGTCTGTCCCACAAACGAGGCTTCATACGTCACCACATACGTCAACAAAGCAAGCCTCGATACACGCTTCGCAAAAAATTATCGATTACTCGACACACGCTCCGAAGCCTCGGCACGAGACGTCCCATCACTAGAGGTAACAGATCAGCGTCTGTGTGCAGGCGTGGCGGTGATGTACATGCAGAGTCCCCCGGTGAACAGCCTCAGCTTAGATTTCCTCACGGAGTTCTGCATCAGTGTGGAGAAGCTGGAGATGGATAAGAGCTGCCGGGGCCTCATCATCACCTCGGTGTAGTATTACAGTTTTGTTTTCAGGAGCTTTAAGGTTGTTTAATCAGTGTTGCTAACATTGTTTCTGCTGTAGTTTTACAGCGTAGTGTGTGTGTGTGTGTTGCTTCGCTGCAGAGACAACCCAAGGTGTTCTCTGCTGGCCTGGACATCCTGGAGATGTACGGGAAGAGTCCAGAGCACTGTGGAGCGTTCTGGAAAACTGTGCAGGAGATGTGGCTGAAACTCTACGGCTCCAACATGATCACCATAGCTGCCATAAATGTACGTGCGAGACGCCACCTCACACTCCAGCCCGTCTCTGTGTCACGCAGTCAACCAGTGGCAGGACACAAACATGACCGCAGAAAGCTCTGACCAGCAAAGATGCCTCTCTGTCAACTCCCTCCACAGGGTTCCAGTCCTGCAGGAGGCTGTCTGATGTCTCTGGCGTGTGACTACAGGATAATGGCGGACAACCCTCGGTACAGCATCGGCCTCAATGAGACGCAGCTCGGCATTGTAGCACCTTTCTGGTAAAGTAGGAGTGGTTGTTACGGTCGATGATGGCTGTGTTATGTGCGATTTATCGTACTGACACGTTTCTTGTGCTGTTGCATCATTGTTAGTGCTGCTGTTACAGGTTCAAGGACACCATGGCGAACACGGTGGGCCACCGGACCACAGAGATTTCCCTGGAGCTGGGTCTGCTCTACAGCACTTCAGAGGCCCTGAAGATAGGCCTGGTGGACCAGTTGGTGCCTGAAGACCAGGTTCTCGCCACAGCATCGCAGACCATGTCCAAGTGGTTGACTGTTCCAGGTACTCCATCACATCTGCATCATGTAGCACTGAGTCGTGATGTTGCACCATAGAGGATCCACCTAAAGGCTGCAGGAGATCTAGCTGTTGAGCTAACTATGCGTCTGCTCACTTCACAGACCACGCCAGACAGCTCACCAAGTCCATGATGAGGAAGCCGACCATCGACAAGCTGGTGTCCAGCAGGGAGGCTGACCTCCAGAACTTTGTCAACTTCATCAACAAAGACTCCATCCAGAAGTCGCTCCGCATGTATCTGGAGATGCTCAAAAGGAAGAAGGGCTAAAGCAGAGTGCAGCACGTGCTGTAACCTGACTTAGATTAGACAGACTAGTTAGAAACACATCCGCCCTCTGTCTCATCTGTTCATTGGCATCAGGCAAATACAGTTCCCTGCAACTCGTCCTCATAACAGTGTTTAAGCAGCAAAGAGCCGCGTACCGACGGCTACGTCAGCTAACAAGCAACGTGGAGAAATTACAGTTTACTTTTACATTTCTGTTGCATTACGCCTTGTGTGACTCAGCCACATAAACTGGACAGAGGACAGACCCAGCTCCACCACAACACTGACACCGCTTTGATGTTGTGGTTGACTGGTGCGTGACATTCACTGTGGAAATATGGGTCAGTGTCTGTGTTCTAAACAAACGGTGTCATGTTGTTTTCTTACATTTTTGCTCTTGGCCTCTGTCACTGCAGACTCACGGTTGCTGTGTGAGGCTTAGTGAATGGTCACAGACTTGTAGCCACTAATAAAAAGTAACCTGAGGTGTATGTGAAGCACAGTAAGTAAGATTATCTGTTCAAGTCTGAATGTTTTCATTACACTTTCTGTTTTTCAGCCTCTACCTGGTGAATAAATCAGTGAACTGAATCGTGTCATAAAGTGTCATATTCATTCTTTTATTTTTCAGCAGTACTGTTGGCTGATACACTTTTCTTCATTAGTAAATGTTGACAAGTGTTTTTTTGGTTCATGTGCCTCTGGTTTTATTCACTAGTGTGAAACCCTCTGATGTTTTCTTCTCTTTTTGAGTGGTCTCAAAAATCCAAAAGCAAGATTCCAGAAACTAAAGAAAATTGAAAAACATTTGCAAAGACACAACACAGAACAGTTTATTTTTATGTTGAGAGTTTGAATAATTCAGTTTTCTCCTGGAAAGCTGGAGACTGGTAGTTGGAGTCGTAGTTATTCAATCAGTTACAGCTCCTAGGGGGAAATTCTCCTTTTTTTGGTGGGCTTTTCCATTCCTTTACTGACCATCAGCTCCACCTCCACAGGGAAATGGTTACTGATATCCAGCGCCTAAGTGAGACAGAGAAAACTTAATCCCCATGTAGCATTTGTGGTTAATCCAGTTTGACATGGAAACTTCATGTTTGTACAGTTAAACAGGTGTTTTACCTTGTACAGGATTTTACTGTGTATATATACAGTCAAGCCTTTAATTAATCATACCCCTGGCATATTTTATATTCAACCAGTTAGTGCACCTGTTAAATAACAAACTAACTGCAGAGAGCTGCTATGTTGATTAAAACAGCTGTTCCCAATTAAGATTCAAGATTCAAAACACTTTTTGAATTAATATGATTTTCTGTGGCGTTCAGTGGAGCACTTGACATTGATGAGCACTGAACGTGCTCCTCTGTCCAGCCAGGTAACTGTGTAGGGGGTGGGAGAGAAATTAGGATGCTTTAGAGAAGCTTGGACTATTTGGAATGATATAGAACTTTACATTTTCCCAGAAACTGTGACAGTTTTAAAGGTTATGAATAATTTTGGACAGGACACTTTTTGCTCAAAGTAAATAAAAGCTGAGAAATATTTTTTCTTCAATAATGCCTCATCGTTGCATTACAGACAGAGACACCTGTGTCATTTTCTGTCGAAAAAAAAATTGGCTGGTTGAATTAAACTGATATAAAACTCAGCAGGCTAAAATTATTTTTTACACTGAAATAACCATATAGTCGACTAAATATTTTGTATAACTACACAATTAGGACCATTTTCTCAATGTAATTTCAAATAAAAAACTGAAACACGCAGAAGTTGAAACCATTATTTTATAGAGAAGATAATATTTCTTGGAACCATTAAGTTTCTGCTTGTTGCCTGATAAATGAGTAGAATCAATAAATAGTATATGAAATCGCCCCATGATTTTCTATTGACATTACTACATTTACATGTTTGTGCAGATAGAAATAGTAGATGAGCTTTAAAGGCCTGTTAAACAGCTGTTTACTCCAGTGTTTATGCTGAGCTAACATGAAAGTGGCGTTGATCTCATATAACAATCAAAGCAAACAGAAAATGTCAAGTTAAAACATTTACCACCAAAAATTAAGCTGCTCTTTGCAGGCTGAACATTTGTTCATCCTGCACATAAGTGAATTGTGTTATACATGGAAAGATTAAAGCTGGAATTGTTCTTACTTTTTTCTGGGTAAGCATCAGGTCCATCATGTAGTTGTAAACCTTAGCACTGTTTGGCACTACTTCATTCATCATGTCAGCAGTGACAACAATCCTGAAACACAGAATGTTATTCATGCATGTTCAGTGTTTCATGTGTGTACACCTTGCATGATCCTTACACGTCCTACCTGTCATAAGAACACTCTCTGCCCGAGACTGAGGTGTAGACATCATTTCCAATCAGCCAGTGGAAGGTCTTGTCTGTGAAGAGGCGGATGTGCTCCCAGTCGGAGCCTTTGACATACTCGCAGCCTGCATTGAAGTCGCCCAGCAGCACGATGTTCTGCAGGGAGAGTGTGATTAAGTTCATTGCCTGATGCTTTACCAAACATATCTCTGCACTTTATCCACACACTTCCACCAAATCATTAAACTCTGTCTTTCAGCATTTGTGGACATGAAGAGAGGATTCACATTGGTCCTCTTTCGGACATCAGACACCACATCATAGAGAGCATCCACCTACTTCACAGCGCATTTTGGACAGGTGTGCAGAGGGATCAGAACAATGTTTTTATCTACAAAACAGAAAAGATGAGAAGTAAATGGTGTGAGGTACAAAGTGAGACAAGTTGTGACCAATGAAATAAACAAGAATAGTTTTTAATGTGATCACATAAGACAGTGTGCCTACCATTAAATGAGAACCAGACGATAAAGGGGGGTCTACTGAAGGCTTCAGGAGTCTGACTTTTATACTGGTACTTTTCCAAAACTATGCGGTTCCTGAAAACACAAGATACTTTTTAACTACATCAGTTTTACTGTGGCATTGTGTCATTTTTCGTGTCATGAAAGATGAATAACACATTTGTTACACAGTAACTAAATTCTATTCATCCAATATCATTTACTTTATAATCACATCACACATATGTAAAATGCTTTCTGTGTGAAGTGGCCTTAACACTGTGGTTCTGCTCATTGATAGTGCTTCTTTCTTGGTGAAGAAATAGATTACACAACGCTTATTGTACAATTAAACTGAATTTACCGTGTACCTTTTGATGACCTGTACAGTACCCACATATACATACTTGTAGATATGTAGTAAAAAGGTGTAAAGAGTAAGTGGTTAAGCTAATAAATGGGCTTTTTAAAATATGCATGACCTACACTCTGCATTGTCCCTGAACGTCTCAAATAGACAGCCAGCACTATGCATTCTGTACCTGTGAACAACGAGCATTTTATTTTTCTGTTTAATTTTTCTACTCCTAGGCCAGCTGACAGTCTTAGCTGGGCCCAGGACAACAAAATACACCCCACCCCTCTCGCTCTGTTGCTTCTATCTCAGTAAAGTCCTGGATTTCCCCCATTTTTTCTCTCACTTTTACTCACAAAGCTTAGAAGTCTTATTTGTACATTTCTAATTATTATGCAAAGTAGAATACAGTAAACCTGCTCACTAGGGGTGCTAAAAGTTCTGCATCGACAAGACAATGTAACTATTGAAATAGATGTTTTTACTCTTTGTACCTGTACAGAAAGAGATATCTCTCTTTATATGTATTGGCACCCAGGGGCTCACTAGAGATGTACTTGTACGTAAAAGAAGGATCGCTGGAAAAACAGAGATACACCAAAAAATATTGTATTTATTTATATAAAACAAGCAGTATATATATACATATAGTATTCATAGCTAAGATGTGTCTAACTTGTGGACATGTGCCATGAGTGTTTCGGTTGCGTCCAGATCCGTGTCTCTGACCTCCTGGATAAGGATGATGTCATAGCGCTGGATAATCTATGACAAGCCCAAATTTTTTTTAAAACAACAACACATATCTGAAAATGTTCCTGTGTTATAGGCTTGATATTAATATATGTTCCTGAATCACTGTATTGAAACAAAAACATAGAGAATTGTTGGCCCTCATGTAATCAATCAGCACTGAACTTTAATATTTGTTACAAACTGAAGAAAATTTAAAAAATAGTTTTTTTTAAAAATATGGAACTGTTTGATCATAGGAAAAGACTTAAATCACTTTACTGTTTTAATTATTGAACAACTAGTCATTCTAGCTTGATGCTTACACTAAACAAAATTCATTCATTTTCTATAATAAAACTAATAATTAAAAAACAATAACACAGATTTAACCCTTTTCTTTTGAAAAATCAATAACATTTCTACAAATATATTCCCCGGACAAAATGTAGCATTGGAATTGTATTTAAAATTTAATCAATTATATATATATATATATATATATGTTGAGGCCAAAGTTTTCTAGGAGGTGTGCCAGTGCTTGGAAGTCAAGAAGACTAGAACCACACCACTTTTGTGGAGCGGTTCAATAAAACCTTCGCCATCCTCACAGACCACTGACAAAGAGACTGGCATCGACACACACCCCTGGCTCTGTGGGCGTACCAAGCTGCAGTACAAAAGTTCACAAAGTGCACTCCAGCGCCAGAGCCAGAAATACATAAGGAACCTGGGTTGTAGTACTACTACAACTTAGTTGAAAGGCTGCTGAAGGTCCAGGAGCTGGCCAGAAAGACCACCGCTGCAAAGGCCAAGACTTTGCTCCTGGAGCCCAGGTGTGGGTACACAACCCATTAAGGTAGAGGGGGTACTCTCCAAAGCTCACCAGACAAGGAATGGGGTCCTGCACAGTCCGTGAGAGGCTGTCTGATGTGGTGTACAGGGTACGGTTACTTCACTAAAACAGAGTGGTGGTTCTGCACCAGGACCGCCTGGCACCCTACTAACCACGGGCCACAGCTGTCCAGCTGTCCACCTTAAACTAAGTTTATTTGCGGCAGCCTTACATCTGTAAAACCTGGTAGACGTCACAGAGCTAACAGTCGAACTCGTATGCATTAATATAATCAGCATGTTCTAAAGGCTGTTTTATTTTCTTAGACTTTGTTATCATTATTTAGCTATGTTAAATTAGCATCTAACGTTGGCAGACAGGAGCTAAAATCCTCCACCAAAACCCCCAAACCTTTGTAAAATAGAAATATGTTTATGGAGTCATAATAAAAAAGTTATCATTTTACAGAACTGTTTATTTTTGTTTTGTAGTTCATGTGTTTGAGAGTTAAACTCTGAATAGTGCAGCTTTCTGGAGACTGGTGGTTGGAGTCATGGTTAATCGGTCAGCTCCACCTCCACAGGGAAATGGTCACTGACATCCAGCGCCTGAGTGAGACGAGAAAACGTAGTCCCCATGTAGCATTTGTGGTTATTGCAGTTTGACAGAAAACTAATGTTTCATTATGCATGATGAAATAAATGACCTTTGACCCATGAACTCCTGCCAACTGTAACCTGATAGTCACACACACAGCTGTCTGTGGCTTTAACCCAGCAGAGAGGGTGACTATCTGAGCTCAGGCAGAATGTTTGATGACAGCTGGAGTCGTTCTTACCAGACTCTGGCTGAGATTCAGCTCCATCTTGTAGTTGTAAACCTTGGCGCTGCGTTGCACGACTCTGTTCAGCATGTCAGCAGTGACAACAATCCTGCGAACACAGAACGAGGGGTGGAGTTAAAAGTGGGTGTCTGTGGGTGGGTGTGTTGCTAAAAACACGGTTCCACCTGTCATATGGACATTTAGTATCTGTCACTGTGGTGTCAGCTTGGTCTGTGATCAACCAGTGGAAGGTCTTGTCTGTGAAGAGGCGGATATGCTGCCAGTCGGAGCGTTTGACATACGCGCAGCCTGCATTGAAGTCGCCCAGCAGCACGATGTTCTGCAGGGAGAGTGGGATTAAGTACTTTATCCACACACTTCCACCAAATCATTTAACTCTGTCTTTTAGCATTTGTGGACATGAAGAGAGGATTCACATTGGTGCTCCAGCTGGTTCGGACATCAGACACCACATCATAGAGAGCATCCACCTCCTTCACTGCGCTGTCTGGAGAGGTGTGCTGAGGGATCAGGACAAAGGTTTTCTTACCTACAAAAAGGCAAGAGAGAGGGTGACGGAGGATGTTTGGCTCACAGACATGAACCATTGTATAGTAGCAATAAAAGTGGTTTTATAGTATATTGGTGTAACTAGAATGAAGCTGAAGCAGATTGTGTCAAAGAGGCAGTGGTGACCAACAAACAAACCATCATAACTATTTCTCTGCTGTCTGTGTCCATCACCCTTCCTACCAGTGTTTTTAGAGGAAAACATGACAATAAATGGCTCTCTGATGAAGGTGTCCGTCCCACACGACTCACAGCCATCGTTGTAGGTGTAGTTTTTAACAACAGACACCATCTGCTCCCTGGAAAGAGAACAGTACCATATTTGTTGTGGTTAGCTGATGGTTCTGGTTCAGGGGGTAGAAACATACTGTGAGTAGATATAACCAGCACACTGATTGTGTAAATACTCACCTGTAGAGGAACAAGTATCTCTCCTTATATGAACTGCCACCCAGAGGCTCACTGACAATGTGGTTGTACCTGGACTGAGACCCTCTGAGGGAACAGACACACAGATGAATGAAGTAATGACCAGCTGTCTACTGCTGCACAGATGTGCATATCAATACTGTACATTCAAAATGAAAGTGGTGTCTAACTCGTTGACACGATCCATGAGTTTGTGGGTCGCCGACAGGTCGCCGTCTCTGACTTCCTGGATCAGAATGACGTCGTAGCGATGAACAATCTGCAACGCACAACAAACAAAGCACATTTTTTAACATGCTGGAGCGCAGATCAAATTTACCCTGACTCTCAAAGTGCATAATCGTCACCCTACAAATGTGGGTGTTTGTGACAGAATATAGACAAATAAAGAGCAGTACTGTTTCAGACCGTGCTGATGAGGTTCATCAGGGTGGTGTTGGAGGCTTTCTTGATTCCAAATGCCCTGACGTTGAAGGACCCCAGCAGCAGGGTGGCAGCCAGATGCAGCAGGGTCAAAAAGAGGCACAAAGCACAAACCAAGCGCATCCTGCATGGACCACAGAGTTCAGACATGGACATTTAGAAACATTTTAACAGCTTTAAAGTAATTGATATCTCCTGTGTTTGCTCTAAAAGTACAAGTGCCTCTTAGAAAGTTATATTGAATGGAACCAGAACCTTCCCTGCTGTGACTGCTGCAAAATTCTAGTGTGAAAAAAAATCAAATATGATTTAAATTCTCACAATGAATCAATATGATCTATTCCTAATAACTTATGATTAATTTTTTTTATTGTAACGTCTTATTTGGGTTGGTTCTCCACATGCTGCAGGTTCTACATTCATTCAGAACTACCTGTTGCCCCAGTCTGACTCTGATCAGACCTGTGCCACCCAAACCACTGCTTGTTTGTCACAGTCCTGTACACCGTGGCCAAACGTGTGAAGAATAAATAAATCCAGTAGAACAGTCACCAAACATTTGAAATGCTGTTGCTCTACATGTAATGGGTTTCAGAGGATGCATGAAGGTAACATGCACTCGTATGACCCTGCCAACGTCTCTTTAGCTTAGCTTAAGGCGGTTGAAACACTTGCACCACTGGACACATGACAGCGTGATCCCTTCTCCTGGCTCTTTATCTACCAGCAGGTCTGCAGCCTGGTGTTTAAAATGCTACGTTGTGGAACTCTGGATAAAATTATAGTTAGACTAGTGTTTGCCTGTGAAGAAATGAAACATAAAGCAGGTCCAGTCACACTGCAGTTATAGTGTTACTGTACCTGGAAGAATAACACAACAACAAACAAGTTTACAGCTGTACTGATCCTACTGCTGGTAAATATTCATACTCACTGCTGTTTTTGCATTAAGAGAGTGAGAAGTGCATAGCTACCTGTTTCTGGGAGTCTGTGCAGGGAACAAGTGGACTTGTTGTATGTAGAGCACAGAGGATTGCTTGTACGAAAATCCTGCAGTTGGTACGAGAAGAACCAATGATAGCGTGTTTGGTATGTGGGGGTTTTATTTACCTGCAAGTGCACGTGACTGGGCTGAGGAGACCTGAAGAGGGGAGAGGAGGTGTGTTGAGGACAAGTTTTTAAGGTGGTGTTGCACTGCAGCCTTGTTTGGGGTGCTTTGGCTGTAGTTCTCATGAATTTAGACGTGAATTGCTTTTTGACTTCTGAGGCCAGTTTCACAGAAATGGAAATGAGCAAAGTTGTATTAGCAGCATTAAAGTAAGCAGCAAAAACATTTAACACAACACAGGAAGATATACAGAGTGTTTGCTGCACCAGCACTGACCAGATGAAGCCAGAAGCAAACACTCCTGTGCCTGTGTAGATTAGTCAGCTGGTTGCCACATTGCTCCTAACCTCACAACAGCTATCGCATGGATAATCACTCTGTGTGAAATGCCTCAGATAGATTACAGAACAGCAACATTTTCCTTGTGGGTATATTCTTTTGAACCGACTCAACATTTCGTGACATTATCTGCACTAGCTGTGGGGAAATATGGTGGTTTATGCATTTTATTTTGTTCTCAGTGCTGGAATCTGTGACTAGACAGAAAAACAAATATTACTGGGAGCAAGTACTAAGGCGTGTTTATTCAACAAACACATTTAAGGCAATGTAATGATTAGTATGGTAATACTAATGTGTTACTGTGTGCTCTTACACGCATCTAAGAGTCTTTTTGAGTCGTAAAAATTCTCTAATGTTAGTTTTACTGCATGTACATAAAATGTATTTTTCCTAAACCTTCAAAGAAAGTGGTACGAATAGTAAGTACATTTCTAATAGTATATAACAACACAATGATTTCCTCAAACGAGTCCCCAGTTTTTAAAACAGCTAAACCACCTGTGAATAATAAAGGAATAAACCTAAAACACATTCACAGTATAGAGAGGAGTGACTTGAGTTTGCACATACCAACAGAAACTATTTTTAAGTGGCATGTTTGCAGAAGCAGTGAGAAGGCAACAGATGGTAAAAATACATTTTTAATAAGAGTTGATTTAAAGTTGTGTGTGTTGGAAACTGGTGTTTTACTTCAGCACAACAGGATGGTATTAAATGTGTTTCCCATTACCTGAAATAGTTTGTTTAAATATCAAAAAAGATTTGCTGTATAAGTTGTTGTGTACAGTAGCTAAATATTATACTCTCAACATACAAACATAATGTGCTAATACTCAATGTCTGACTATATTTTTATAATATGTTAAGCTCTTTGTTTTGCAAATTGTGACAGAATTATTTTTTTTATAAATATATAATAATGATGAATCAGTCTTGGTAAAAAATGCGACTGGACACTTTCATATAGACGTTTTCCAATTTTCAATAATTGTCTTTATTCTTTACTTTTCTTTGCTGAATCTGGAAGACAAACAGGAAGTAACGTGGTGCTACTGTAAACGGTGAAACCAGTGAGTGGCTGCACAACAATAATGTTGGGTATAGTTTATTGAAGTTAGTCTTCAGTCCACTGGGTGGCAGCAAACCCCTAACATGTTTGATACCAACCAAACAATCACCAGAAGAAAACGTTTCACAGTGACGTGTAGCGGCAAGAAACCGGAAGAAAACATCCTGCTGTTCCTGGAAACCACAGAGCTTTTGCTAGCTTAGAGGTCTGTGTAATGAAACGGCCTTGAGAGTCGGGAATAGACTGGTGTTTTATCATGTTGTGTCCGGAGTAGTTGCTCTAAACACCAATACCCTGGAACTATAATTCTCCACGACTTCCCTACGGTCCGGGTGTTGAAACAAGGTACGTTAGCTTTAGCAAGAGCTAGCTTACGTGCTAACTAGCAGAGGACTGTAAGGCTTGTAACAAACTACTTTACTTGGTTTCTGTGTTTTTCTGTGTCATCTTGTGGCTGTTAAAAGTCTTATCGTCTTAAATGAGGTCAGAGTTGCTCATAGAAAATACGTGTTATTATAACGTAAGCAGCAGCAGGATCGAGATCCCCGAGTATTGTCAGACCATAGTGTGTGTTTTTAAGAAATATGTAATGTTGTCAGTGTAAACAATAACCTGACGTTTGTTGTGACCTGGTATTTTAATGACTGTTTTACATTGCTGGTTAAACAAACCAACTATATGTTAACGTGGTGACATTTGTTTTTGACATGTTAGAAACCAAACAAGTAAGTTATTTTCACGTTTCCAGTCTCTGTAGTTGCTTTAATCAATTTAAAATTGTAATTTGTATTATATACATATTATCTTTCTATCTTACTTGTTCTACAAGTCTTGGCAACTAATTGCTGTTTAACCTGATTTCAATTCAAAGTCTTATATTTTTAATGCAGATGTCGTAACAGGCAGTCGGTCAGTAAATTGCAAACACTGACTTGTGGCCTTCTCTGTCCCACACAACAATAAATTTATTGCATGTGTTTGTTATAAGACTTTTGGCGAGCTCACATATACTTAATTTCATGTAAAATTACTGTTAATCACTTTTGTTGTTTGTCTTTCCTAAAGCCTATAGTGTGGATGAAGATTTTATAAAAGTCTGTAGTTTGTTTTTCTTTTTTTCCTTCAGATGTCAGTCCTCACTGACGTACACCCCACAATATTTGAAAATTAAAAAAAGTTTGCAGACAGTGTGACTTACAGAGACCTTTGTGTTCCCTCTGGCATGTGCAGGTGTGAATGAGTGACGTGGTGCCTCCCGCAGCTCTCAGTGAAGTCCAGCTCCGCTTCCTCTGCCACGATGACATAGAGAATGTCAAGCTGCTCTGTGGTGATTGGTTCCCAATCGAGTAAGAGTCATTGAGTGAGCTAGTTTGAGGCATTTTATTAATTCTGATCCAGTGTTGAAATTATAAACTTACCCTGAGCATTTTCAACACAACTGTTAAACATTTGTAACTGACAGGGGACAGGTAAAAGAACTGTCATTAAAACTTGGTTACACTACGTATATGCCATGACTAGCTCTCTTCAACCTAGAATAAATACTTGGAATAATACATTGCTTCAACATTAACGATGTAATATTCTGTACAGTTTGCTTTTCTTACTGTTCTTTTCCTAACGCTAAGAGACAGAACCATGATGAATGCATTCATCTCTTTCTCTATGAAAAGTATTTGAGCGAGTTTTTCACTGGTGGATTTTTAATCTTTTTTGACTTTTTCTGTACCTTCCTACACACGAGTGTTAATCCATCCGATCTTGGGCTTCAGGTACCCGGACTCATGGTATCAAGACATCACCTCCAACAAGAAGTTCTTCTCCCTCGCTGCCACCTTCAGAGGAGGCATTGTGGGAATGATTGTGGCTGAGATCAAGGGCCGGACCAAAGTACACAAAGAGGTGAGACGCTGCGCAGCATCAGTCTCTCACTTAAAGTAAAATGCTTTGTAATCTGCAATATTTCTACCGCTGTCCAGAATAAACGAATAAACATTTAGTTGTGTATGTGTATGTGTGTGTGCATGTGTGTGTTCATTCACTCTCAATGAACTGCTGTATGGAAATGTCACTGACACAGTGGAGTCTGTTTTTAGTCTGCTAATTAGATGAAGCAGATGCCCTTGACTGAGGAAAGACTGTCATAGGACAGAGAGAAGAAATGAGCAATGAGAGGGTGAAGGAAAATAAATTGATGACAAAATGTTACTTTAATTTTAGGGAGCAGTCAAGAAAGACTAAAATGTGTTTAATTCACTACATTTTCTTATTCCAGTTATTATTAATATTGGTTATTGTTGATGATAAAATCATCATCGTCATGTTACGTTCGGGAATGGTCAGAGTCAGGGCTCAGACTCTAACTTTGTCATCTTTCTTTGTATGTGTTTGTTAGGATGGGGACATCCTGGCCTCCAGTTTCCCTGTGGACACACAGGTAGCCTACATCCTCAGTCTGGGAGTGGTCAAAGAGTTCAGGAAACATGGCATAGGTACTGCTCCTGTCTCTGTACACACACACACACACTCACACAAAATGTTGCGTGGTGTCTCATCTAGATATAAGTATGTAAATTATCCTGTTAATTGATCAATTTATGATGAATTTGGGTGCATTAAGTCCTCAGCTTTAACCTTGCATTTAATGTAGTTGTAGTGTAGATCCAGGGTGATCTAGCACCTCTGTGTGCAGTGGTCACTACCTACTAAACGTGGCCCAAAGAAGAACAACTGGGTGAACTAGGGACAGGTTCATGGGCACCCCGCGCTCCTTGATGTGGGTCTTAATCTGAGTAAAGGGTGTGTTCCTCTTCTGTGGTCTGTTCCCACAGAAGAGGTAGTGTAGGGCAAATTACTGAAAGATTTTATTCATGCAACTATCTAACTAGCTTCCTGGGCAGCTCTCTCTGCTGCTGCAGATCAAATGTTGTTGCAACATGTAAATGTGATCAATGACAATAAAGCCTGTTTATCATCATCATACATATATTATCCAGAGCTGCTGATCGAGCTCTCTCTCCACCGTTTAGGCTCTCTACTGCTGGACAGTCTGAAGGAGCACATCTCAACAACAGCCCAGGACCATTGTAAGGCAATCTACTTACACGTCCTCACCACCAACAACACTGCCATCCACTTCTACGAGAACAGGGACTTCAGGCAGCATCACTACCTGCCCTACTACTACTCCATACGAGGCGTCCTCAAAGACGGATTCACATATGTGCTCTATATCAATGGGGGTCATCCACCCTGGACAATATTATATCCTTTTTTGGACGCAGGAAAAGAATCCACGTACACTTTGTGTTTTTGAATACTGCACAGCTTTTCCACACACACACACACACAGCTAACACAGATTTTCTCACAGACTAATCACACTGGAGACAAATCTAAACATGTTGGTTCATGTGTCCTTAATGTTTTGTCCTCACTGACTATATCCAGCACATCGGGTCTACTCTGGCCAACCTGAGCCCCTGCTCCATCCCGCAGAGATTATACCGACAGGCCCAGTCCCTGCTGCGCTCCTTGCTACCCTGGTCCAACATTGCCTCCAAGACCGGCATACAGTACAGCCGAACAATGTGACACAACATGGTGAGTTGTTTTCCAACTTTCCTTTTCCTCATTTGTCTTTATCAGTTTCTGATTTCCTCTCTCGTCTGTTTTTCAGGAGCACAACTGTTCCGTTTCTCACCAGTCTTCCCCTGCACACACCAAGAAGTACACGCGCACACTCACATTCTCGACTGTGTACCGCTTTCCACAGCCCGTGTATGATGCAGCTCTCAGGTTCAACCTGTGTTTGACCGTTCACACACCACAATGTGACTCCTGAGTCTATCCGTGTTGGCACTGATCACACAAGATCTGGGTTTTCAGCTGCAGTCCTGTGCCCACTGCTGAACAGGGTTACTGCAACGTCCAGTGTTGAGCTCAGGCTGGTAAAACCACAAGATTTCTTTAAGATATTCTGTTTCCGTGCTTTCAAACACACACACACACACACACACACACACACGTGCACTTTCCCAAAGTTACTTTCACACCCGATGTTTACCCCGTCATACCAAAGCTAAGACGTGTCAGAGCTGCTTTCAACACAGGCCACAGAGCAGAGTGGAAGACCCAGTTCAAATATGTTGTCCCAAACACACACAGGCAACACAGGTCATTGTTTTATTGTTACACACACACACACACACACACACACACACACACACACACACACACACACACACACACACACACACACACACAC
>JAUMHJ010000027.1:2664991-2676751 GCA_032361105.1 Microctenopoma lineatum
GGAAACTGTTGCGTTGTCAAGCCTCTGCTGAACCGGAGACAACGTCAGACCTGTCTTCCACAGCTCAGGAGAGAAACTAATCGATTTTCGAGCCTTTCGTCCTTTTGACTGGACAAAGTGTCACTGACTGTAATATTTCTTTGCTCATCTGACCCGTCATCTCGCCACGGAGAGTCAGAGGGGTTTTATCAGGATGATGGTGAGAAACACTCGACCCAACAATAGAGACGAGGTGAAAGCTGGTCTGCAGTAATTCCTCAGCACTGCTGAGTGTCCATCAGGGATTCATGCTAAAGGAGCCATGAGAACTTGAATAAACAAACCCTGCAGAGGTATTCGATTTTTAGGTTCCATGAACTGTAATTACTGAAGCTGTAATTGTTGAAATTGGATCCACAAAAAGCATGAAATATTCACCTAATGGCATGAATGCAGAATACTGGGCTTTCTAATATTCAGACCATCTGGAGGAGCCAAACTTTTTTCCTGATATTTTAGATTTGCATGCTACATCTTCACACTCTTGTTTTGTATTTTACAGGATGTCACAATGACTCTTTGACCGGGACCTCCCGTTTCTTTCAACACAATTTAGATGTTGCGAGTTCATAATGCAGTTTTCAGAGTCTTCGTTTCTTTTATCTTCGTTTCTTTCCCTCTCTCTCAGCATCGAGGGCGAGTATGTGCCGGTGGAGGGCGACGAGATGAGCTACAAGATCTGCTGCATCCCTCCCAAACTCCAGAAGGTCCAGGCAGTGGAGGCCACCATCACTCACCTCAAGCCGGGAATCGTGCACGAGACCTGGTCAGGGCATGCTGTCAGCAGCTGAAGGACGACCCTCGCAGGGTGGCGTTGGGGTCAGTGAGAGCAGCAGGTGGGATGGGATGAGGGAAGAAGCTGATGATTGACTCTGCAGAATGTTGGTGAAGGGAAACTCTGTTATCATCCGTTGTGTGCTGAAGAAAAGGTTCAATCAGAGCATCTCCTAGTTAAAATGTGGGGGACGAGTAGACTTGACTAGATTTTGGGAACTCTAGTGAATGAATTCATGACTACAGACTCACAACATTCGCTTTCTAGCTTAGATTTCACCTCATGTGAAACATTGTATTGTGCTTAGTTTGATGAGGAAGTTCATTTTAACCGCTATTATTCTGGAATAACCCACAGACCTGCGGCTCCGTTTGCCGACCTGTGTGTCATCTGTGTCTCGTGTGTGGATGATTATGCGAGTGAAATAAAGCATTTTCAACTGGTTCATCTGTGAGGATTCTGCTTTTTGAATTACATTTGATTCAAACATTCATGCGTTAGATTAGGTTTGGTGGTTGTTTTCTACAACACACATTAACAACTGAGTTCTAATGATCACATTTACAGCAGTCGGGTGAATTCCTGACCAGATGTAACGGCCCAGAACAAAGAGTACATTTCATGTCTGGACCGTCAGATCTAATGTGGTCTGTTGTGTGCAGATCTCTGGATTTGCCTGCAGAGGTCAGCAAAGAAAGTAAAGATAGAGAAATAGAATTTAGAAATAAATGTAAAGCTCAAAGATCATCTAAACCTGCACATCAAACCTTTGTTCTTCTTTAGTATCCCTTGAATCGTCTCGTGTTCTGTCAGCCTGTCCTGGTGGGAACCAGGGGACTGAGGAGTTAGTAGACTAGTAGCTCCACCTCAACCAGCTACAACAGTGAAATGCAGCGTACACGTTTCCTGGTGCATCAGTGTAAACGATGTAATAATGCAGTATTTATATGTTAAACTAACACAGTTTATAACATGTAATTTTATTGTAAGTACTGAAAGAAACAGAGGAGCTGCTGCAGTGCTGTTAACCGTCCAGCAGGGGGCGGCAGAGGTCGGACAATCTCCACATGCGGCTGAGCTTTTAAGTGTTCCATGCACCTTGGAAAAGTCAGGCAGTCACCAGTAAGTGGACATTTTTTGCTGACAGCGAGCAGCTCGCTCATTGGTCGCTGCCTGCTGGTTTGAATCTATACTGACAATATATGAGCTGCCCCGCAGTCTGAAACAACCCCAGCGAGCTCAGAGGGATGTGGACCAGCTGATGAGAGAACAACTCCTGACGCACCTGATGAGAAAGATGAGAGGTGGGAGAGGAGGGGGGCAGAGGGAGAAGAGAGGAAAAGGCTGTAAACGAGGAAGGATAAACTAAAGAGGAAGATCAGCAGGGGTGAGGAGGAGAGAGGATGGAGGGAAACAGACGAGGGGAGGGGGAGGAGGAGGAGGAGGAGCGGAGAGGAGAGGAGGCAGTCTGTTTCACTCGCAGAAGGAATCAGCAGCAGGACAATGGACCGTCTCCACCGCGGATCCTAACGGGCACCGGGCTGTTTCTGACCAGCTGGAGCATAAGGTAGGACATGCTGGCGCTGTAGCGCCGCTCAGGCTGCGCTAAACGCGCTGTTTGTCTGCGAGAGAGGAGCGGCTGCAGGCAGGAAGCGGCGCAGCGCGGCGCAGACGCCCGGCGGGGCCTGCGGGACGACCCGCCGAGCGACCCGCCGGCCGCCCGGGCCCCCGGTCCCGAACCGGCCCGTCACACGTTAGAACGCGGGCTCAGCTGCGCGTGTCCGCGGGAGCTGGAAAAACGCCGTGATAAATCTGAGCAGGAAAACAAACCCGGAATCCACCGGAACATCCGCCTCACCGCCAGCACCGTTAGAAAACACGCCGCGTAGCGCGTCCGAGCCGCTCCCGCGGGGTCCGGCGCGCACAGCGCTTCTCATGGTGGACGCTGATTCCAGTGTTCACGTCGCCTCCCGCCTCAGAAGCACAAAGAACAGCTGACCTCCCGCCCGCAGGCAGCGCCACGCAGATATGAAGCAGCGGGGTCTGCGGGACGGACGAGCACGTCCGTGAAAGCTGCGCGTCTTCGGACGGGACTTCGTAACGAGCGCCATAGGTCGGGACGCCAACAAAGCGCCGCTCTCTGCTGGAGCCAGCCCCGCACTAGGCCACAGACGCGGGGACTGGGATGAGAATAGACGGAGTCATTGTCGCTGCCATAATGTGGCTTCTGTTCCGCTGAGCGTGTGACGCACACGCAGAGGTGCGGGGCTCGCTGCTCGTGTCTGAGCTCATGTCCGCGCGTTGGGGACCGCAGCGTCCATTCCCACTGCGTTAACCTCTGTGAGGAGCCGCTGCTCCACACGCACCGTCCACAGCAGCGCAGGGTGGGTGGGTGGTGTATTTAAGAGGCCCGGGCCCCTCAGGGAGCTCCCATCAATAGATGAGAAGTCAATAGTCATCTGCTGAGGATGAGTAGAGATGTTTTCATTCCTGCCGGAGACAGTGTGTGGATGGATGACATGTGTAGGTGGAGGAGGCTACACTGGCTCTATTCCTGATGTGGGAGGTGTAGGTAAATGCAGTGCATTGTTCTCCTCCAGTTCCAGCACAGAAGTGGTTGTAGAGAAGTGCAGTGGCGGCACATAAGAGGAACTGAGGCAAATCAATGACTGTTCACACCTGGCACTGTCTAATGAAGTGAAGACTCCAGCTGTGATGAACCAGAAGAATTCTGCTTTGTTAGTCGTTTCTTCTTCAGATGCTGAGAGTGACGCCTCTCAGCATCCTCTCCTGAGTGACGGTGTGTTGATTAGAGCAAACGAGGTTTTAATTGGAAGGAGCACACGGAGTCTGGGCTGATGCCTGTAGCTGCCAGGAAGGCAAGAAAAAACAGCTGCGTTCGCCGTTGTTGCCGCTGAGACGGGGCTGTGGAGTCTGTGTTGTGCATTTCAGGTCTGAGTCTGAGACATGGAGCCACCAGCGTCATCCTAACAATAACAGGAAGAAGGCCGAGCATTGTATTTGCTGTGTGTGTGTGTTTCTAGAGGCGTGTTGCTTTACACTGGATCTGCTCACAGAGGTTCACGTGATCCGTGTGCGAGAAGCTGCTATTTGGCAAGACCACGTCACAAGACATGGTGTGGTTGCAGTTTGTGCGCGTGCATGCATCCAGCTCTCGCTTTCAGTTCCACCGTGGTCAGCACTGCCATCAGGAGTCATCGTGGGGCCAGGCAGGGACGAGCCTACGTTCCCCAGAATGCCTTACGGCAGTGTTTGTTTTGGTTGAACTCTTGGTTTACTCACCTCCCTGAAGAGGGTTTGTTTCTGTAAGCAGCAGGATCCCATCAGCGTCCAGGATATCAACTACCAGACTGACAACGTGTTTTATCCACTTTCACTTCAGGCGAGCAGTTGTGCGTGATGCAACAGAGCTGTGTCATGGGAAATGCAGGATCACACAGGAGTGTTTGTGTAGTCTGTCCCGTGCTCCACGCAGTAAGTCGTGCTGCTCCTGTCTGGCCCGTCTCTGTTAGGACCGCCGCTGGTCAGTCTGCACCTATTGTTGGAGCAACCCTTCAATCGTAGCAAAAGGCCTCTGTATTATAAAAGAGCTTCAAAGGGAAGCATGGCTCAGTCACCACTGACTAACTGGCCTCATTTGTGTTCCTGACAAATAATAGTTTATACCTGGGTCAGGGTTATCGGGTTCAAAAATGAAATAAGCAGCCAGATCCATACTGATATTATAAGGCAAAGCTGTGCGTGTTGTGTGGCGCCGTAACTCAATCTGTATCTTCACACCTCAGCTGTGAATTTTTACTTAACTCCCACCGTGTGTTGGGAAAAACGAGATGTGCCTCTGGCATTTATTCTTTAATTTAGCCTTCGTACAGCTATATCCTTGATTTATCAGTGATGGATGACGTTGGCCCTCCAACTGGTTTCTGGTGGGAGCTTCGTATTTAGCACAGACACCCAGCACAAAGCCATTTTAAACTATTTTATTACTGCTATTGGCTTGCTCTGTGGAATTTAGTAACAGAAAGAATACGTTTGAGAATTTGTAGGATTTTTGACCAGCATCAGCATGTTGTGTACATTTTCATATCAGCCTGTGATGAGATCATTTCTATGCGTGTCCCATGACATTATGTCCTAAACGTTAGATGTGCCTGCCTCAACCGTGAGGCGGTGCTGCAGCACAGACCCGATGGCTGGAACTCCAAATGCAAAGGGCCAGTTAATTAGTTTGTAATCATGAGAAAACAGTTTGGTATCTGGGGACCACAGCGCTGATCTGTATTTGTGCACTGACTTTGTCATAAAGTAAGTTTGGCATTCAGAGCAGCAGCATGAAGACACACATGGCATGTGAGGTCCCAGCGCGTCATCCTCTTAATGGGATTATTTTGATGGCTCGTGCGCTGCCATGTGGCTGTTATGAAATGCTTTTATTATTTGGCAGTAGGTTTGCTAATGTGCTGCTTATACATTTGTTTTCTGTCATGTCTATCTTGTGAAGTCTGAAGATATTCAGACCTTGTGGTTGGAGGTGCTGTTGAGTGAGAACATCTCCTCTTTGAATCCACTCTTGCTCTCTTTCTCATTGTCTGGACCAGGGCTAGGCAAGTCCAGTCCTAGAGAGCCGCAGCCATCCCTGCTCTCACAGCTTCTGATTCGCTAAACACACCTGGTCTTGCTTACCCCTGGTCTGGACGTTCACACCTTTCACTGTGCTGTTGTCATACTTCAGACATTTTTATAGACAAAAAGAGGCCGACCGCTCAAACCGGTAACCAACACTGCTCATGAAATAGACTGACAGGCATCACATTATTGCTGAAAGCCGAGGCTGCTTTAAATAAAGCTTTATGATGTATAGAAAGATAGTTATTGCTTCAAGTTCTATTTAAACTTGAACCTTGTCTGAATGCCTCATGAGTTTCAGTGTCTGTTGTATGCTCATCATCTCCAAGAGCGAAGAGAGTGAAGAGTTGGGTTTATGACATGCCCCACAGGACGGCTGTGTATATGATACACACAGTAACTTACACAAACATGGACACTAGCCCGAGGCTGCTAATTGCTCCAGGAACCTCTGTCACGGTGTCTAACTGAACTCGTCCATCTCACTTACATCAATGTTTCTGTTCCTTCTTTGCTTGAGTTGCTCTGAGATGTTTCCTGAATCATTCGTAGGTGCAGACTCCTTGTTAGGACTCGTTGTGTCTAGCAAGGAGCTCGCCGACAGGATTCTAGGAAAGTTTGCCCAAAAGAATGAGTTAGCGTGCTCGGTATAGTAATTTGTTGGGTAAAATGCTTAAGCACAAATACCGAGGAGTGATCTGTCTGTCTGTTTGCGTTTGAACCAGGAGGTGAATATCAAACAGCTAGAGGATGTTGCCGTCCTCATCGTCCATGCCAACCTGCTGTTCACCAGGAGGTATCTGACTTACCAAACATGATGAAGACTGAGCCCCAGTCTGCCACGGGGGGCAATGGGGCCCCAGGTGGGAGCGGCACTGGAAGCGGAAGCTCAAATCTACGGAGTCCATCTCCCCACCGCAATGCCTACGAGGCGGGGCTGGCAGCGCTGAAGAAGGCCACCGACCATCTCAACAATGCCGCCAACGGGGGCTCTGAGCCTGTCTCAAAGCCCGCGCCGCTGCCCCGCCCCACGGGGAGGGGGCGGAAATATGGATCAAACGTTCACCGCATCAAGAACATGTTCATGCAGATGCAGTCTCCTGGTGATGAGGAGGAAGGAGCCAAAATGATTGGTGCGTATACCACTGGTTAGGTTTGAATTACTATTATAGTTATAACTTATGTTATAATTCCTCGTCAGCGGAAGCTTTCAAAGTCCCTCCAGCTGTACAGTTACACTGCCTAGCTAGTGAGCAGCGGTGCTTAGAACTTACCCCCCAGTTCATCCAACGAGTCACAGCAGGTCTGTTCACACAAGGCTGTGGTTGGAAACATTTCATTAACCTTTGCAGTTTTCTCAGGTTGAAGTACAGTACCCTGTGTTTATTTTAGCCCTACATTAATGAACCTCTGTATCCAGGAAGTAGAATCAAACCACAGAAAGAGAGACACCTACATAATACATATTTAATTTCTTTTCATTTAATTAAACGTCTCAGACTCAATTACTCAGAAGGAAGCTGGACGAGTCATACTTCAGTTTGCTGCTGTCAAATTGTTTGCAATTAGGAATTACATCAGCTGTGGTTACTTCAGGCACCACTTTTCTATTACAGCAACTGAGAAAGCAAAGCACACAAAGGGCACAAAAACCATAGACTTACTTTGAAGTATTAGTAGTATATATAATTATAATATAAAAATAATATATAATAAACATTATGACCATAGCTATATATATATATATGAAAAATCCCAAAACAGAGCTGGCATGGAATTTTTTACAAACTTTCTGTCATTAGCAGGTAAAGAGCAGGCAGTTAAACTGTCCCTGCCAAGGGCATCTAGCCTCAATGAGAATGTGGACCACAGCGCCCTTCTCAAACTCGGAGCCACGGTCTTAGAGAGGGTCAACCGTTTTGACTCTAAATCAGACATGGAGGGCAGGGGCTCCTCGGGAGGTTTCTCCAAACTGCAGGAGACCAGGAGGATCTTTGAGCAGCGGACTCTACAGGTCAGGAGGCTCTTTGTTTCTCTCACACATATATTATATGTGTGTATAACTTGACTAAACGTTGTTCGTCACCTACAGGAGAAGCAAGCTGCTACAAACCGCATCTTACTAAAGAAGGAGCGGGCATCAGGCTTCCAGGACAGCCGCCTTGATGTTGTAGCTCGCTTTAACGGTTCTACTGAGGCTCTGGACCGGCTGGACGAACCAGCTGCTCTGGCTCCGTCTCTGGCTCCGGCTCTAGCTCCAGCTCCAGCTCCGGCTCCGGCTCCGGCTCCGGCTCCTTTTCCTGCTCCTGCTTCTCTTCCTACTGAGCCAGCTTCAGGCGGGCCTGGTGAGGCCGTGAGCCCCACAGTGAGCCAGCTCAGTGCAGCATTCGAGAAGGGCGAGCTGCAGAACAATCTCTACCTCCCACAACGACGCTCAGCCCCCGCCCTCGCACCAAAGCCCAAACCTCCACCAAGAGTGGAGGCTGTTGAGAGTAAGGTGAGAAGATTTAGCTCAACCAAGCCAGAAATGCCTGTACTCTGAATCTCATGTAGATGTGAAAAACGAATGAATGATCTCTGCTTATCTCTCCGTAATGCCTAGACAAAGGTGCATCCTCCAGCTGAGGAGGAGCACATGGAGGTCCCAGTAGGAGCTTTGAACGCAGAGGAAGCCGAGCTACCACAAGAGACGGGTCCATCACATAGCAGCTTAGGAGCAGTGGTGGCCAGCGAGGAGAGCGAGGGATTCGTACAGTCAGGAGACCAGCTCTCAAACTCCTCCTACTCCTCATCATCCTCAGTGGCCGCCACTTCTTCTTCCTCCTCCTCAGAGGTTAAACCTGAGACGGACACCCAGCCACCCGCAACAGAAGCCAGGGGCTCATGTACAGTAGCTTCCCAACAAGAAGAGCCACCAGCTGATGAGCAGGATGGCTCCGCTGTGCCGGATCCTGGAGCTAGGAAGGTGCAGGCTGAGGTTCATGCCTCACTCGAAAATGGAGAAAAGGAGCCTCCATCCTCATCTCCATCCTCAGAGGAGAAAGATGCAGACTCTGAGAGGAGGGACAAGGAAGAGGAGAACGATGAGGATGGTTCGAGGAAGGAGGATTACTCAGAAGGTGATCTGGTGGATATTAGTGCATACAGTGGGATCGGGGAGGAGGACTCTGGGGGGAGTCAGCTGGATGACGAGGAGGATGAGGTAGATGAGGAGGCATATCAACCAGAGACCAGTTGCTCTGAGATTGCCGGCCTCCCTGAAGAAGAAGAGCCCATGCCAGCCAACAGGAAGATTCGATTCAGCACTGGGCCAATCAAGGTGAGTGAGCTTTATTGGATGCTGTTGCACTTTGAATATGTGTTTAGCAGTGGTTTTTAGCTTTGATGGTGACGTTACTGTGCTGTCTAGCTTTGCACTTTCTCCACACAATTATCACAACAATGAGTTACCATGATTATTGGATTCACAAAAAATCTTTATATTATTTATATGTATTATTTATATTATCATATTAACAGTTGCACTGTTGTTGTTAATATGATCTTATAAATCTAAAACCCTTTTGAAAATTAAGGTAAAACCCACTAAAAACCCTCTTGGTTCTACAATGTGTCTTTCAGCTCATTGGTTGTGGTTGTTCCACTGTCCTCACTGTTGTCAACTACGGCACTGACACAGGGGAACACTCCCATATAACCACTGTTCACTTCTCACAGTGGGAGAAAAAGAATTGCAGTCAGCTTGTGAATAAAGTGGAGTATTCAGAAGCCCACAAATCAGGAGTTGGTGGAGACCAAAAATGTGCTAAAAAGAAAAGATAGTACACCGTTTTTTAATTGTTGTCCTGCTGTTAAGTGAAACCAATGAATGCAGTTTGGTTGCACGATGATGATGATGATGGCATATTATAGCAGAAGATAATGATTAAAAAGACTTCTTCTCCTTTTTAACATCACGTATGGGCTGCCGGGGGTTTTACACTCTTTGATTTCGCCACAGTATTTCCTGCTGACTCTAGCTCTCTGAGAACTCAAACTGTGCCTGTGTGTGTTCTTCAGCATAGATCTTGATATAACACAAGCTCTTTTTCAGTACTGGAGTGTTACTTTCTTCCGCCACTGCACCCCCCTTTCACAAGCCACCCACCCCTCCACCCTCACTGCTCACTGCGGCAGTCAGCTGGTTGAGCTCAGTCTATTGTGAAACATGTCTCAACGCGCAACGATAGAACTGTCACATTAACAACTTACTTCCTCCGTTAGACGTTTATTGAGTAACACAGACTTTGATTGGAAGAATGGTGAAGAATAGGAAATAAGATACTGAAGCACAGGATGTTGATGCAGAATTTAATGTTGTTAGACAAGATAAAGCCTGCACAATGGGCACTGGCAGTGTGAATCTTTTCCTGCTCAGTCATGTTCACTCATGCAGGAGTAGGAAGGAGGAGGAACGTGTTATTTCAGGCCAGGCGTCAGGTCAAAAAGGAATTCTTTTCATTTTCTTGGACCTTAAAACACTTAAAACACCGACCTCTTTAACCACAGTGTAGCTAAAAGTAGACTTGTGGCCTGAAGCAGCCTTGTTTACTGCTAAGGTGGCTGTCTGACCAATCATGTCAAACCTACATGTGTTACAGATGTGCAGCCAATTTTCAGTTTCACATCATTAATCACAAGCACACATACGAAGAGCGATTCAAAGAAAAGCTCACACCAGGTGAAAAGCCCACATTAGTTTTATTATCTGTGCTTCATTCTAACATTACTAAAAACACTGAAGAGGTTTTTAAGAAATGGGAAGAACTGATAGCTGGACAATCTTTATCGATTTAGCTTTTTGCAGGCTGCTGTGGTGAAACCGGCTTTGCAAAGGCACACTTCCTGTAACTAGTGCTCTCTCTATCTCTGTCTCATCTCTTTAGAGGGGGCTGCCACTGCAAAAACAAATGTGCAGGAGGCAGAAAGATTCATTTTAAAAACTAACTACGGGGTACGAAATGGGATTTAAAGTTTTCAAAAAACAGATAAACTGGTGAAAAAGGTGTTTTTGAAAAAGCTGTCACATTATCACAATAGCTTAGTTTTATCCAGATTTGGTATTTTCAGATAAAACAAATAGTTGGATAATGCAAATTTAAATTAACCAGTTGATCTGTTGATCTGTTTGTTTCCCGGCACAGTTTCAGAGCATAAAAGCACACTCACACAAGTATTGTTAGCTTAAAAAGATCGATTAGGTGCTGACACGAAACCATAAAATCAGGGTTTTCAGACAATCAAACAAAAGTCAGTGTAATGTATCAAGCAGATGTGCAAAACCAACAGTTTATACTATAGAAGTTGCATCTTTTTAATATGAATTATCTATTTACTTTGTGTTGTGTCCTAAACCTGAGGTTTATTGAGAGCTAGATACACGTCACAGTTATGTTTTAACAGCAGTGTACTAGTAAAATATTTCAGCTGGTAATAATAGTATAGTACGTGTCATTCTTTTATTTAATTCATAGTAGCACTTTAGCCAAAGGTGGCAAAAGCTCAGCAGCTTCAGCCACTAACACCACTACACTCAGCACTCAGCGGGCAACAGCAACCTTCCTGTCTGCTCCCACGACACACACGCGCACACACACACACACACACACACACACACACACACACCACTCCTTCTTTTACTGCCACTCCACGCATCACTGCAAATTCATATTTTAATGAATAGTGTGTGGTGTAAAAAAAAGCACGTGTGATTTGAACCAATAAGTCCTTCCTTATGTAATCCAGGAAAAAAGAAACACAATTAATCAAATCAAACTCATACTAATTTGTATTTCATTCTTTCGAAAATACTGGACTGATACATTCAGAGCGGCGTGCTGCAGGGAACAGAAAGGCAGGCAGAGTTACGCTGTCCAGGCACGTTGGGTGTTGTTCACTCAATCTGAAAAGTGGTTGGTTGTTGTTGGTCTGACATCATGATTTTCTTCACCAAGTAAAGGTCAGCAGGGAGAGTGCATCCTCCAGTACTTAGCAAACCTCCAACCTGCCTCCACAGGCTGTAAAAAACATGCTCAAACAGCTAGGCTGCACTGCATCTCTCCTAAGTCGCACACATCAGTACGTAGATGTGTCTGTACATAAGACTGCCTCTGTAAGTAAAGCAGTTGGAATGTGGTGGGGTGTGTTTGTTTTCCTTGAAAAATGTGCACATGCAGATGCAACCACACACACACACACACACACACACACGCACACACACAAGTAGAGGAAGCCAATTGATAAGGATCACAGTGTAGACC
>JAUMHJ010000027.1:2676851-2687674 GCA_032361105.1 Microctenopoma lineatum
CACACACACACACACACACACACACACGCACACACACAAGTAGAGGAAGCCAATTGATAAGGATCACAGTGTAGACCTTTGTTTGGATGAAAAACCACCTGGTGTGTTTGTTTATGTCAGCTAAAAAAAAAAAGTAAAATGCCATCTTCTCCACAGAGTTAGGGGATTCACCTAATTCTGGTTCACACTGGTGAAGACAGACCGCAAAATCTGTCCACAGGTCTAGTGGATTACTACGTATGTGTAAAAAAGCCACATGGAGCAGTCTGGAATCGGGTGCGAGGTCCGCTGTGGCAGTGAACTGAACTGCTTATCTCCAAGTCTCAACCAGGAGATACCTGGTTTCATACAAATATGGTGGACTCCAGGCAATAAAAACTGTAGTCGACATAAGCCATAAGACTTTGATGGACTAACCGTGGCAAGGATCAGACAATGAGGCGCTCATGCTCACTGGCATAGCAATAATTAAAATCAATCAAATCTGTTTGCTCAGATTTCAGTCCCATGAGGTTTTATTAAGTAATTCTGTTGGCTGTTGAATACAAAGTAGCCCAAAAATTTCTAATTAGCCAGGCGTTCTATGCTGGAACACATTTTACCTGTATACACTGCATTGAGCCTTCGGCTGACTCTGCTATATAAAAAAATTGAATTGAATTGGCTGACAAGAAATCTGTGATTTGAATCTGTGAGGAAATGAACTTCTGAAAGTCTTTCCTGACTTGAAGACCAGTCAGCTGGACTGATCCTACTGCAATCCCATCAGTACCCAGATATGAGAAGGTTTCCTCTGCCACCCACTGTCTCAGTACAGCCAAATTATAAACCAGCGGAGTGACAACGCCCAAAACCTTGTCTCCACCAGATATGACTCATCCCTAATTTTCTTGTCATTCATCTGAAGGAACATAATTTTAACTTGTTCTAATTTCTCCTTCATCTAGGCTTCACAGTTTTATATTTACAAAGGCAGATCTACCCTTGAATTACAAACATTACAGGCAATTGTATATTATAGGTTCTCCAGAGGCAGATATCACTGAAGTCGGTTTGGTGTCTACCTACTAGAAACAACGGATTTCAGACAGATTCGAGACAGAGCACCTTACATCTACGCCATTCAACAGGAGAGTGTAAATATCAATAAATATCAACAACGTGCCTCTGAGAACACACCGAGGTAGACTTTCCACCTGCACACTATGAAGTCCATTCTTGTTGTCAGAACTTTGTCTCTATGAGAAGTGATAGACTAAAGTGAGCTAAACTGAGGGAAACGGCTACGTTGGCTCTGCTCAATATGTAGCTAGAGCTGCTGGGTGGGGTACAACTGGACATGTGGCCAGTCCATCACATGGCGGACATATAGAGGCAGACAACTCTTCACACACACGAGTGTTTTAGAATCAGCAGTTAACCTAACTGCATGTCTTTGGTCTGTGGGAGGAGGCCCGGAGAAAACCCATGCAGGCGAGGAGAGAACATGCAGACTCCACGCAGAAATTCAGTGGATTCAACCCGAGGTTCTTCTTTCTGTGGGGTGCTAATCGCTACAGCACCGTGCCACCATTCACTGCTCACCAAATAACATTTTATATTTTATTGATAATTATGTAATAATTCATTATTTCATATTGCATATTCAGTTGATCCCCATGGGGACACTTGTTTTATGTGTTACAATACTAATAAGATCTTTTTGCCTTTGGACACAACATTTCCACTGTTTATGCTATGCTAAGCTAAACATCTGCTGGGTCCAGCAGTGTTATGTGACTGTGGTATCAATCTTCTCATCATCATTTATTTAATATGCAGTTCATAACTGCAGCATCAACAACATTCACATGGTCAGTGTTCCCATGATGTAATGTTGACTTTCATGCCCCCAAAATCCTAAGAGACAAGAGTCACTAGTAGCATCCTTTCGCTCCTGACCTCAGAAGACATTGTCTGAAGTCTCATGCAAAAATCTCTAATCTGGATCCAGTCCAGCCAGATGTCTACAGTAAAGTCAGGATTCAGAGGGCAAACACTGGCCCTAACCCTGAGTTCATGTACTGCTGTGTACATATATATGTAGTCTGTCTATGTTGTTTCCAGAAAGCCTGTTTCCACACGTCCTTGTAGGGAACATCAATTAAGGTGGTTGTGGTCTTTTTTTACAACCTTTACATTGTGTTCTGGTCATCGAGATGCAATGTAGAGATTTCTACACACTATTGTTGAGATCGGTAAAACTATCATTCCCCTATTACCCTGAAGTTACTCAAATGCAGCCAAGTATTTATTTTTGAAATCATTTAGGAGATCATACGGGAAATATTTGTATCATTATTCCACGTGTTGGCTGTTGTTTGTTTGCTTGTCGTTGTGTTGGCATTTCTGTGAGTAGAGGCTGTGTTTCCGTGACTCGTGTCTGCTGAGAATGCTTTGAACTTCTGTGCTCACATACGCAGTCACACTGCTTTAAAGTCACTCCACAGGAAGGAAAGCCGACAACAGGAATCAGTTTAACAATCATGCCCCCTGACCCTGTTTGTGTCAGTGTGTGTCTGTCTGCGTGTGTACATGGATTCATGTACATTATGCTGTAATACTGTAACAAGCGCCTCCTACACATTAGGACCTTTGCCTCTGTGTCTCTCTGTATGTATGTCTCTCACACACACACACACACACACACACACACACACACATTAGCATATCAGCCAGACACGAATGAAGAGACAGAGTCGGTGCTAGTGCCAAACTCACGCTGGGCAAGCCTGTGGTTGCCACGGAAACAAAGCCATGTGATCACCAAGATGGTCATCAAGGAGACAGATGCTGTTGACCTTTAAGGGGGGTAGGGGTGTGACAGAGAGGGAGAGAAATGATGGAAACGAGATACAGTGAATGCAGTCACACGTCTTTTGTGATCTTGTCCTATTAAAGAAGAGCTGAAAGATTTGTAGGTCTGTTTGACGCTGTCAGAGGCACATCCAGTTTTAGATTAGGTGTCCTTGAGAGCTTCGTGGGTGTTCCCGAGGCCTTTTACGAAACCTTCTCGGTTCTGCCTGTTTCACAAAGCTGAAAAGAGAGCTTGTGCATGTAGAAATTGAAGCCTTCTGACCTTTGACCTTTGTTTTCTGTGAAGGTCTTCACCACCTACTCTAACGAAGACTACGATCGACGGAACGATGACGTCGACCCCATGGCGGCTTCGGCCGAGTACGAGCTGGAGAAGAGAGTTGAGAAGCTGGACCTGTTTCCTGTTGAGCTGGAGAAAGGTACAAACACACCTCTTTACCGTCATTTAGAGTCACTCAGTCAAGCTTCTTATGTAACTACACACACACACACACACACACACACACGTGCACAAAATAGCCGACAGGGAGCTGCTAGCAGGCATACACTGTCTGTCTGCTAACTACTCCATTATCTCCTTATGGGATTAAACTTAGCGCAGATTAGCCTAATTAGCAGCTAGTAATTCTAGACGTAATGGATTTGAACCGACAACCATCCATGACGGATGCTCTCAGCAGAGCCCTATAGCTTTTATACAGAATGAAGTTTAATAGCATTACGTATGGTTTTCTTGTTTGTTTGACTGTCCCAGCACACAGTAGGTTACTTTAGAAAAGACCAACGGCCTCCTAACCTGTTAAATAAGTGATGCGCTGTATATCTCTGATAAAGTATATTAACAATTCATGATTCTGTTACACAAGTACACATGTATAGGAAGATGTCCATCTCACTATGATCAGTACTATAATATGATCGTGTCTTTGTGTGGGACTCTCAGACAGTGACGGCCTGGGTATCAGTATCATAGGTATGGGTGCAGGAGCTGACATGGGTTTGGAGAAACTCGGAATATTTGTGAAGACGGTCACCGAGGGCGGAGCTGCGCAGAGAGACGGCAGGTAACCGCTCACCTGTCCGAACATGTGCTCTGTGCCTCACCCCTTCTGTTTCATACACATGCTCTGGGCTGGAAAACAAACATGCAGTGAACTCGTTCATTCAAAAAGTAGTTGTACGCTGTTTACACGTGTATATTGTCAGAACCACAACTATCTGGCTAATGTGACAACATGCTAAAACAGCTAATAAGTTCAGTTCTAGTTAAGTAGAAGCAACAGAACAGCAGCACAGCGGACGACCCTGTGAGACTACAGCCATCTGTCCCAACCTTATGAGCATGACTGCAGACCAGCGGCTCTTCAGGGTCCGCTCGGCTAGTTCTTAGTAGTGTTCTTGCTAGCTTTGTTACCAGTATTTTAAAGTTTCTATTAGTTTAAAAATAGTTATAGTTATAGTTTAATAATAGTTAGTTATTCAATAGAAGAAACTAATAACTAAATAAAAATTTAAAAATAAATAGAAGAAACTTGGTTAGAATAGAGTTTCCCAAAAAAGTGCCACGTTTGCTAGTTAGTCGTTAGCGTTTGTAACCTTTTAGCAGTTTGAGAGTTTTCACAGCTGCTGTGGTTGAACGTGACACCGTGAGAGCAGCGAGAGTGAAACTCTACAGCTATTTTTCTGGCCGGAAAACCAAAACAAGGAGCTGAAGTACATCATAAGAGCTGAGGGGAAGTGCAGAGTCATGTGATATGCTAGATACTGTATTTGTGGGTTTGCCACTAAGAGCCACCAATTTTACGTCACACATTGCTTTTGTCCCTTTGCCACTGTGATATGTGGGGAAAGTGAACAAAGGCAAAATCAGAATCAGTCTGGCTGCCTACATCAGAAGCTGACAAATCACCTGCTACCACTTTTGTAAAATTGACTAAAATCACCACACAAATATATTTTATACAGACTAGTCTTTTTTGTATAGAAAAGTAAAAGCAACAGTCTGTAGTGTTAGGGACCCTTCTTGTCCTGGTACTATTTTAACAGCAACTCGTAGTAGTAATCTTCACCTCCCGAAGACAATATAAACATGTTCGTATTTCTTTTGTGAAGGATCCAGGTGAATGATCTTATAGTGGAGGTTGATGGGACCAGCCTGGTTGGTGTCACTCAGAGCTTTGCTGCCTCTGTCCTGCGCAATACCAGCGGCACTGTCAGGTCTGTTCTACACACGCGTACACACACACACACACACACACACACTGTCCGCACAACGCATTTGTGTTTTCAGGTTTGCAGTGTATTGTCGTGTTTTGTGTGTAAAATGTTCACGGGTTTGCAACAGCTATGTGGTATATTTTGATTGTTCTGATTGGTTTAAAATGTTTATTATCAGGTTTATTATACGTTCATGCCAAATGTTTTTTAGGTTCATGATCGGTCGAGAGAAGCCGGGGGAGCAGAGTGAAGTGGCTCAGTTGATCCAGCAGACTCTGGAACAGGAGAGATGGCAGAGAGAGATGATGGAGCAGAGATACAAACAGTACATGGACGATGATGAAGAGGTACAGCACACACACACATATATATATATATATATAGAGAGAGAGAGAGAGAGAGAGAGAGAGAGAGAGAGAGAGGACACAGTGATTGAATGTGTCACTCTGCAGCTGCAGGAAATCAAGAAGAGCAAAATGAAGAGCTGAGACAGGACAGTGACAATGTGTGTAGTGTGTGTTTGTGTGTCACAAAATGTCTTCTTCTGTGTGTGCAGCAACATGTGGCTTGTAATTACAAATTTGGTCCAGCTTCTCCACCTTGTGGTCAGGGAGGGTACCATGCAGCTCAGTGCAACAGAAGCCATTTAACTGTGTTTTAATTATTGCAGTGGCTCACTCCAGCTGAAGAGCTGAATGTAAATCCTCTCTGTAATTACAGAACAATGAGACATTAAATGAGGTTGTGAAATATAAATATTAAAGTTAAGTTTTTAGGCAACAAACAAAATGTATTCAATTAAATTCCATTTTTACCACAAATTGACAGTTAATTTTTTTTAAGGATTCAGTTGTTTGACACCATATTTTCATACTGGACTGAGACTGTGAAATTCAGAAAAGTGTAACATATGTAGCTTCAAAGAGGTTTATCAGGAATTTAGCTTTGCGTGCTGTCAGTGAGAGACATTCAAAATAATCGGCATGGTCTGTGCATCAGTGTGCACCGGTGTCACTCGTGAGGATTCTCTGTGGCAGGCCAGAGGACAGTGACAGTGACAGCGAGCTGCAGATATAGTCACAATCATCTCTCATTTGTCCTGCAGATAACCATTTAGACAGCAGTGTGTGCTCTGGCTTGATGAAGACATATAATAAATGTAGCTAAAAAGCAACAAGTTGTGGTGGTAGAAGAAGAAATAATGTGGTCATGTCATCAAAGAGTGATAAATTAAGTGCTGTACTAAATCTTGGTCAATAGATTTTTGTCCCATGAACGTGGAACTACTTTACTTTGTAATGTAGGAGAAGGGAGGCAGAAAAATGATTAGCAGATTTGTATTGATTGTGTGAAGACGCTTACAGACAGCTGGCTGCATTGGATTTCAGAGGGTTGAATCAGAACTGTGAGACTTCCACCAAGAGTGTGTTTCTTTCACTCAGCCTGTAATTTCATACTTGTGTGGTCTGTTCCAGGCTCTCTGCCATTTATACCGTTTAATGTCACACATACGCCTCCTAATAAAATTATACAGCAGCCTATACAGTTAGAAAGGACTGGAACTGGCTTGTGTAGTTGCTTTGGTATCAGTAAATAGTCTTTGTGCTGATATTAGCTAGATGGCTGTATTGCTAACCCTATAACTATTATCGCAATTATCAACAAATGTAATCGCATGTCTTTTCTGCTCTGTGTCTGTTTATCTGCAGACTGGTGAATATGCAACAGATGAGGATGAGGAGATGAGTCCAGTGTTTCCAAACTCTATTGAGGTTTTTGACCTGGCAGAGAACCAGGATACGTTATCTCCTGTGGAGCTGGACCCAGAGAAGCTAGCCCACAAATTCAAGGAGGTACAGTCACTATTGTGTTCATTTTAAATGCATACCACTTTTCTTTCAAAAAGCATTCACCTGATCACCATATACATATACATAACCCCAAAATACCAAATTCCAAGTATTTAGACTCTTGTTTTTATACTATGTGTACCTGTCCTTGTCCATAGCTCCAGATTAAACATGCAGTAACCCAGGCAGAGATCCAGCTGCTCAAGAGAAAGGTGAGACCATTCAACGTTCAGTCCCATCTTCACATCCAGAATTAAAATGCATCAAAATATCTGGGTTCTGCTGCAAGAGGGAATTTACACTAGCATAACATCAGTTCTTTTGTGAGTTAATGCTGGCTCTAACTCCCACATATCACCTCTTCCTTCCCACACTGACCCCCTTACCTCCAGCTGGCTCATGCCGAACAGGACAAGTTGCGTTGGCGAATGGAGCGTGCTCAGTTAGAGCAAAACATCCGGGACAGTAAGGAGAGGATGGAGAAGCTGGAGGGCTACTGGATGGAGGCACAGTCCTTGTGTAAGGTAAAGTGTTAACATAAAAACAAGGAGACGGCTCACAAATGGAAGACATGTTTCACCTGTTATTACGCAACTGCTGCTTTGCCTAACAACTTGTTGAATTCACTGAGGTTGTGTTTGTGCACGTGTGTGATTTCAGGCGGTGGATGAACACCTCAAGGAAACCCAGGCTCAGTACCAAACCCTAGAGAGGAAATACAGCAAAGCCAAGAGACTGATTAAAGAGTACCAGCAGAAGTAAGAAGGAGAGATGAAGTGGGAGTTCACGGGAAGGTTTCATGCAGCATGAAAACTTACGCGTGTGTGTGTGTGTGTGTGTGTGTGTGTGTGTGTGTGTAGGGAAATCGAGTACCTGAAGAAGGAGACATCTCAACGTCAAGTACAAGAAGAAACCGAGGCTACACACAGAGAGGAAACGGACAACCTTCAAGAAAAAGTAAAATATTCTATCAACAGATCTACTTTAAAGTACAGTAACTGGCCTTTTTTAAAGTAACTATTGAGTCTTGACTAACTACTCTTAGGCCCATGTTTTTGTATATAATACAATTATTATGAAATTCAAGTCACAATGCAAAGAAAACGGTTGCAGTGAACTGGAATATAGACGATTGTACAGAAGTTAAACTTCTCTTTCTGCAAATAACCTGCTGAGCCTGTCCAGCGTGTTGACTGGTGCTAATATTATGGATCAAAATGATGACAGTGTAGTGGATGTGATTGGCTTTGATCGTCACAGCCTCTTACATGAATCTTCTGTTCTGTTTGATCGTGTATATTTCTGCTGTGACAGCAATTAGTATCTGATTTTAGTAGTTTAATCATCCACTGTGCTATGCTCTATACAGATTACAGACTTGGAGACCAAGGTGGATGCTCTGAAGACTCCTCAGCCCTCCTAGACTGCTGCTACCTCCTACCTGCTGCCTGTAGGTGGGAGAGGAGGAGCTCTGCCTGCATTCTGGCTGGGCTATAATTCATTCCGGTCAACTATTTACTGCGAGGACAGGTAGTGGGGGAACAAGAGAGGAAAATGGGTGTGAAATGCTAGGAGGAAAAAAAGCAGTCTCTCATCGGACATCTGCCAGTAGCTCAGCACTCTGTCAGTCAATAACCAATCCCAGAATGCACCTGTTGAAATACCCAAAATCCTTGTGTGTCTTCCTTGCAACCAGCTTGGCAATCAACATGGAAACTACATACAACAACTTGTACTTTATTTATGGACAATCTGTTTTGGCTTCTCTTCTTCTCATTAACCATATCTTACCAGGATTCAATTACAGATTGAGATTTCTTTAAAAAATTTAATTAACAAGCTCGTCACGAAGTGCTTTATAAAGTGACAGAGGGCAAAAATGCTGATTTTAACCGTTCTAAACAAGAAATGACAAAAGTCTGATTTTGACTGTCGTTATCCTACCTTTGAACTAGGTGGTTGCTGATCCATTGCTTTTATTTTTTTGGAACTGGACTGGATCTTTCTGAAGAGGACAATGTGTTTTGTGTTGTAGAAAGTACAAATGGCCACCTCAGTTCAAAGACTTGGTAGTAATGACAAAACATGACAAAAGCCAATTTTGGAAAAAAGGAAATAGCCACCACCGTATGAAAACTATGAAACGAGATGACCGACAAATGTCTGATCAGTGACAAAAACAGGGAAATAACAAAGCTTCCGCCCCTGTCTTTGCTCTTTTCTTTTCCAGCCTAACTCTGTGCGAGTGATGGAAGGAATCAGGCAGAAGCGTGCCTTTCAGGTCTGAACCATGGTGGCATACTGTTTGTATATATTCTTTACATGTAATTAAATGCTTTTCAATGGCTTAAGCAATTTAGTGGGTCTGACGGCCGAGAGTAAGACAGTGCAGTAAGTGAAAGACTATGTCAGATTCAGATTTCATCTCTTTTGTTTTTAACGTCCGTGGCGAACAGGGTGTGAGCAGTCTAATATGTGCTTATAGAGCTTCAAATAGTATATTAGTTGGTGTTTACCGCAATATCTTTGGGTTTACATGCACACCAGTGTCCTGTTATTCAGGACTGCCGTGTTGTAGTTACCACGTCGTTTGGACACCAGAATCACCTGAGGTTGTTCTGAGCTGTTCCAGAAATAATCTCATAGGTGTTTGGAACCAAAGAGCCAACATGATGATAAGGATTATTTATAATACAGTATGTATTGGAAAGTGTTTTCTCTTGGTTACTTACAGCTGATATTAACTAGTATGGAAGAAACAAAGCGCCACATTATTTCACTTTTTATACGTGTAATTGTATACCTACATTTTTTATCCCCTAGAGGTTGATCAGTAAATATTTGGGCTGAAAAAAAGTTCTATTATTATATGCAGCTAAAAACAACTGAATTTCATTACTAAAATCATTTTACTTTGAACACCCTTTATTGAATTTGTTCATTGTAGTTGTGAATTTGCTGGAATTAGCAAACCTACGTATAAAAAAGCTTGATATGTAAAACTTGAAAGTATGTTCTGGTGATTTAAAAACAGGACGTTTGCAGCATAAAAGCATACAATTATCTTATGTATTATTAATATTTCAATCAGTATTCACCAGCCTTCTGACTAATGCACCTGGATCATTTTGCCTAGAAAATGTTTGTCTAACTGAATTTTTCACATGGATCAGCTGCAGTGTGCATGTAAACACACTTGTCTTGCGTAAGTAGAAGAGTAGACGGCCTGAACCTTTACCTAGTTATGTCTGACATGTCCAGTGATTAGTTAGATGATGAATGCTGTGATAAGTGAAGGTCAGATTATTTTCAGGAAGCACTGGAGGTGCAGCAGGTTCATCCACATAGTACGTGTTCTGCTCAACAAAATGTTTTTCTTCTATAAGATACATGAGATACGTTGCTTGTAGCCAGTCTTTCGTCTTACTAGATACTTACTTAACCTTAAGAGTTTTCTAATTGGCTCAGTGGAGTTGTCTTAATCCGACAGTGGGAATGGCGATTATTCCCATCCATCTGTTCCCTACAAAGAGAATGTACACTGTTACACTGTGGCTGTACTGCAGTCTGTATGTTGCTACAGTCATGCATCACTACTGTGTTGCTGTTCAGATTTGACCTGTCTCCAGTAGGTGATGATGACTTTCTTGTTGTTCCTATTGTTAGGTTGAAGAGAAATGGTGCTCAATAAGACAGTGCTCCACACAAGTAACTAACATACCGTTTATGAATATGACCAGTTGTGTATTTTGCTGTTCTGTTGTCCTTTGTCATTTGGTCTGGTAGCTCAATGATTTACGTCAGACTGGGATGCAGAAGGGCACAGGTTCGAATCCCGTCTGACTCCTAATCCATCCCCTACCAGGTGTGTCCCTGAGCCAGACACCCAGCGCTAGCTCC
>JAUMHJ010000027.1:2687751-2705123 GCA_032361105.1 Microctenopoma lineatum
TCCCCTACCAGGTGTGTCCCTGAGCCAGACACCCAGCGCTAGCTCCCTGTAAGTCGCTTTGGATAAAAGCGTCTGCTAAGCAAAGTAAAGTAAAGTCATTCACCACAGTGTTTTCATGTTTCTATTAATCTAAGTAGTACAGCTTGCTGGCGAGCTCCAATTGGGTTGAAAATGCTGAATTACCAACGTAAATTCTAGTCAGTGGTGAATTTGTCCCCTTGTTACAAGCGGAGAACAGTCGTCTTGTGTTTCAGGTGTTTGTGTGGAGTACAAATGCGAGACCAAATTTTTGAACTAAAGCTAAATTGTGTTGTGCATGTTGTGTTTTTAAGTAATGCTAGTGGTCAGGCGACAATGTGTCAGAAACTATGACTATGAATTTTCTACCACCTCTCATGGTGCTCCATGAGGCCTAAACACTTGTGATCTGCCAGCTTTTCATGAACAGTGTTAGCACCTGCAGACCTCGACTCTGTTAGTCCTGATTTAATGATGTTGGCATGCTAACTTTAAACCTGCTAACCAGCAACATGCTGCCATCGTCGCTGGAAGCATAATCGCATGCTAACATTAGCATTTAGCTCAAAGCACCACTGTGCTGAGGTTGCGTACAGAGCCGCTCGCATGGCCGCAGGCTTTTTAGGTTTTAAATGTTGAGGTATTTATACAGCAAACTTTGCGATTTGTTTTGACCTGGCAGTACACTTTCCACCCACGTACAGCATCTGAATCTACAGTTTCTGTCAACTTTATGGATTTCTGTTCATCCATGAAGATGTTCAGTGACTCATGGAAGCACGTGTGCACACTGCTCAAATCAACAACTGGAACCAAACGCAGAGTCGTGTTTCCGTCTGTAAATAAAAAGAAATAAAATGGGGGGTGACTGCAGACTCATGTAAGGTTGGCTCTGAACAGTATTTCAAAGATTAGTTCTGTGTGGTGGGATTAAAGGTGTTCACAAGAGAAAGCATTTTTTTACAGGAATGAGAATCAGCCATAAGCAACTCACTTGTCAGTATTCGTATACTTAGCAGTATTTTGTATCACAGTTTCATCTTTATGTCAAAACAATGCAAGCTGTACAACTGCTATCCTGTCACCAAATCAAGATCTGGTCACGCTGGGTTTAAAATCTGAACACATAACGTGATCACTTTGCCTTGTTCCGACTTTTTCTTAGTTGACATGCTGCTTTTGCCTTTACGAAGCCTTTAGATGTGCGCTAGCTGTAGCTGACGATCACTGTTGTACTATGTTTGCCCATTGCTCGTGAAATAAGGGTTACCAGTGTTTGAAGAGTGTTTACCAGTGATTACAGACTGACAGATTGTAGCACTACAACATTTACCTATTGCTGCAGGCTGGAGACAGATTGATGCCTTTTTCCATGACATTTTCCAGTGTTTTAACTTTAATCCTCAAAGTTCAATTCAGCTCCTTGCAGTGCTTTGCATTCTGGGAGCTGTCCCTTAAAACCATTTTCCTCCTGGTGGCCTCAGGTGATAGGGGTTAGTGCCTTGCATAAGGGTGAAAGAAGAGAAAAGATTGTTGAGAGTAGCCCACCCAAGCACATAAAAGTGCTCCATCGCCAGCACCCTCAGCAGCCACTGTTTCATGCTGATGATCCTCTCTGTCATCAAGATGTTTGGACCCAGTTATTCCCAGTCTAGTTCCTTTTTCTTGTTGACGTGACGATCGTTTCCGATGCTCAGGGCGGAAAACTAACTGGAGAACGAGCACATTCTGTCCTGTAACTATTGGTAATCATCTTTAAACACTTGAATATTGAAATCAATGAATCACCCGGCCAGAGCCAGTAGAGCTGGTAGAGACAGATCCCTGTTACATACTGTAAATCACATTTTGTCTTGTGCGCAAAATCTGTTACACTCTTTACAAATCTGGACAAACTGGAGAAATTTCAAACCAAATCACCAAAGGAAACATGGGAGGTTTCCATTCGCCCTGTGTCATTACTCCAATATCACACTACCATGCCATTCTGGAGCCGTTTTAGTCGTTTTGTAATCGTAAGCTTTGGCTTAGGAGTCGTATGCTATGCCAGGTGAATGGCAATGGATGGAGTGGTAGCAAATAGTGGGACAATCTGACAGTGTAGAAGCTGACCTTTGAGTGTTTCTCAGGTCTGAAACAGGTTTTCTTCTCTGCCTGGTTCTGTTCTTCAGTTGATGCCATCATGTTTGTTTGAACAAATACCCGTCTGTCAGCATTAATGAATAAACATTTATGTGCTGAACAAACAAAGAAACCTGATTCGACTCTTAATCGACTCTTAACTTCTTTGGAGTGTCTCAAATATATGTGCACCTGTATTTTTTTACTACCTCACCCTAGAACTAGAACTGAGAGCCCCTGAAGAGGAGGAGGAGGTACTGTATTAAAACACTGAAGATGAAGGATCTACTCCGTGTGACAGCTACATGAAGTGGTAGAAAATACATATATATGTAGTTAATACTGAAGCATTCATGTTATTCTTTAGTCCAGTAGTTCCCAGTGTTCTCTGGCGCCCTCCAGTGGTAGATCGATACATCTGCGGAGCTGTTACTGTAAACTTTAATTAGTTGAATTCTGAATTTGTTTTTGTATTTTTCGTTGCCTCGTGACAGCAGAGACTTTAACTGCTCAAAGAATTGAAGGAAGCTAAATCATCACAGTCAAACACAAAGTCATTTAAACTTCAGAGATATGAATCTGTGCAGGTGGAAGGTCTGCTGTGTCTCCCAGTAAAGACTCAAGATCATGGAGGAGACATCTGCTCCTTTGTATTTGGAGGAACACACTGTGAAATCTCTGGCCAGACTGTCAGAAACCCACTTCATGGGGGCCTGACTTCCTCTAGCACAGTGCCGTGCAGCTCAACAGGCATTCACCAGAGAACACCAGGCAGCCGGCCCGGCTTTTGTTGCCCTGATCTGTTCACGGATGAGAGCAAGTTCACCCTGAGCACATGTGACAAGTGTGAAGCAGTGTCGAGAGGCTGTGGCAAATCATTTGGTGGGTCAGCAATAGACTGGAAGCTGCCTCTCATAGTCAATGACATCCTAACTGTCTCTGCTATAAGGTGTCGGGATGAAATTCTCCCATCTTGGATGATGAAGGAACATTCTGCATCGGTGCATCCAGCACCTCATTTCTGTCATGATACCATGCTGTACTAACATGGTGGGTTCAAGACCATAACCTCAGAAATGATTACACAAAGCCACCAAACTTTACTTTCATACGTTATCTTTATTCATATTTGTTGCTGAAAATAAATACAAAACATTTTTGGAACACATCTGGTAAAGTGATAAAGACCTGCTTCATTCAAGTTTCACTTGTCAGAACATTTGAGTTTACTTCTACAGCCTCAGTGCTGCAGTTTAGAAATTCTAGTTTGAACCTCAGATATAACACAAACTATCTAATGTAGGATCAGGGATTAATTTACACATGACGATTAAGAACGATTTATCTCTAACCAGAGAGTAAAACTGTGGAGATATCTTCTTTTCTTTTGGAAGTTCAAATCTGTGGCTTTCTATGAACCACACCATGTGGCAAAAATCTAATGACAAGGCAGAGAAATGATGGCACAGAGTTAAATGGATGAGAGAAGATTTCCTGTTTTACTTCCAGTTCAACCAGATTAGCACCTGGGTGCTATGGCAACCATACAGGCATATGGCCAAGTGTTGGGAGTCTAAATGAACATTCTCACGCAAAATAAAAACGGACAGGTGTGTATTTAAACATGCATTCAGACACGATACGGTTAGTTAATTAACCTGCATATTCCTGATTCATTACAAAGGGCCATTAAGAGTTAGTAACAGTAGCTGAGACAAAGCTGTGTAGCAGAGAAGAACGAAGGCCTGTGTGTTGTACGTCCTGTAGAAGGCACGGGCTCTCTAGCAGTACAATCTCCTGCATTAAATACATCACCAGAAACCCACATTCAGTGCTAACACGTTTGTTCTAACAGTGTTAAGATCAACATTCATTTCTGCAGAGACAGACAAACACGGATGAGATGAAAGGTCACGAGAAAGAGATGAAAATAAAAAACTAATAAAGTGTAGTGATTGACCAAGATCACTGGAGAAACGGTCACTCGTGTTTATGTGTGTGTGTGTTTTCAGTCATCTAACATGTTAAGCTGCACTCCAAGGAGAAGGTTATCATTTCTAATCATAGGTTATGATACAGGTAGAACTTGTGTGTAGGTTTTTCCATTCATCTAGATTTCTGGGGAGGTCTAAGAAGGCGTGTGTGCATCTGTTCAGTCATCTACTCCTATATTGCGGAACAGGTACGACATGGACTCTCCGTTGTGGATGCGGCGGATGGCCTCGGACAGGATCATGCTGATGTCAACTGTCTTGATCTTTGGACACTGGAGCTTCTGCAGCTCATGGGGGATCGTGTTGGTCACCACCACCTGGGGACGGAGAGGGGAACACGAGCATGTGTAAAGATGGGGGGAGAACACGACTCTAGCCTACGTTTAGCGCTTTGATGCCAACATACAAACTCACCTCATCAATAGCCGACTCCTCAATGAACCTGGGGGCGTCGGAGGAGAGGATGCCATGTGTTGCCATGACGAATATCTTGTAGGCCCCTCTTTCTTTTAGCGTCTCCGCTGCTGCCACAAAACTGTCAACATCATCGATGATGTCGTCCTGTGGCACAAACATAGGCGAGTGAAAACTTCTGGCTCAAGCTGCACGGCCCCTTCTAGGCCTGTCCCCTGAACTAGAGGTGACTGCAATGAGTAAGCACCCAAGTTTAAATATATCACTTATTTATTTCTACTTTTTTAATAGTGCGGTAACAACTATACAGCTCTGTGCTAGACCAGAGCTACAGTAACCACTACAGAGTAAAAGAGCCTGCCTTTCCACCCTTGTTTGACTTAAACTGTAATTTTAAGTGAGTATTTTACTTAAAAATATCTAAACCTACATTAAAAAAAGCAATTGCCTCTCACTGACCACTTATGATGATCACTTGAAAATTACATTTTGTGTTCACTTGGGTTATCTTTGTTCAAATGTGTTCAATGATCTAAAGTGTGACAAATATGCAAAAAGTAGAAAAAAAAATCAGGAAGGGGGCAAACAAACAAACTAAGCTCAACGCTCTCACCACTATGATGGCGATGCGTCCTCCCACATCTCCAACCACAGTGATGGGAGGCTTCTCTTTAGGGATTAACACTGGTGATGGAAGGAGAGACAGTGCTGTGTTTAACTGCATTCAACACCAACGACGGAACAAAAATCAGCGTGTGAGCTTCTCCTGAACGTTGGTGTGCGTGCATTACATGGTATCTCCATGCTGGGGTGAATGGCTCCAGTGGTCTTGACGGTGGGTGGGGAGTGTCGGCCGTCTACCTGGTCAGACTCGGCGTCCTGAGCTTCACCGTGGATCACTGCTATACCCAGACGCAGACGTTCAGCAAATGACTGAGCCCTGAACACCCAGACGAAAAAAACAAAATCCATGCTCATAACATTTCAGACTTTTCCATATGAAGCACATCACATAAAAAACGAATTAAAAAGCCTCCTCCTCCTCAGCGTTGAGGAGATCTGATAATGCATGTTGTAGGCAAGAACATGCAGAAATGGAACAACATAGGTTTATGATTAACATGTTGGTTAAACTGTGGTAACAGTTGAACAGTGCAGCTGATTTCAGGAAAGAACCTACCTTTTGGCTGAAGCTGGGGATTTGGCCACAATCACAGCATTTCTATAATCAGGGATCTGAAGGTTTATAGGAAATAAATAGAGAAATTAAGATATGATATAAGTCACTGTTCAGTAATTTTCTGATCACATCTCAGCAACGTAAGGCTTAAAAATACTACATGCTCCAGAAACACCACTGTGAACTATGTGTGTGCTCCCAGCTGTTAGAAGGTTCTAGTGTGAAGTTGTGCTCAAATCCAAGTGTCGTCACCTCTTCCTGAATGTACTGCAGCAGAAAGGGTGACGCTCTCAGATTGTCCACTGGGATGTTGAAGAAGCCTTGAATCTCTTTCTGATGGAGGTCCATGGTGATCAGGTGAGTGAGACCTACACAAAAAACATGGTCTTTGGAAAGTGTCTCTGTAGACTCTCAGTCCTCCGGCTGATGATTTGCCCAAAAAAGGTTATATATGGAATGTAGGGTCAAACTTCAAGGATCTATAACAAGTCCAGTAACCTTTTTGGGGACAGTTTGAAATAAAAGGCTGACAGCACATCAGCAGCAACATGGACACACTTTCTCTTGCCCCGTTCTGAGCCGTGAAACATCGTCTCCCACTTACCGGCTTTACACATCATAGAGGCGATAAGCTTGGAGACAATGGAGCCTCTCTTCCTCATCTTACACTGCTTGCTGTAGGGGAAGTAGGGGAGGACGCCTGTGATGCTTCTGGCACAGGACGTCCTGCACGCATACACCATGATCAGCATCTCCATTATGGTGGTGTTCACATCCCTGGTAGAGATGGGAGATGGAGAGGCGAGGCGGGGAGGACAGTATCAACTGAAAGGGAAGCTTCAGGGAAATGCTGTTGAAACTTTGTGTGTGTGTGTGTGTGTGTGTGTGTGTGTGTGTGTGTGTGTGTGTGTGTGTGTGTGTGTTCTGTCTTACTTGGCCACAGTCTGGATCACAAAAACATCTTTGCCTCGTACCGACTCCTGGATTTGTACCCGTGTTTCTATGGGAACAAGCAAAGTGTGAGAGGCATAAAGCAGAAAGAAAACATACGCATGCAGTCTGAGATGCCTGTCAGCTACGTTACCGGGCTATCTGAGCCCTTTTTGTTTTGTTTTGTTAGCATTCCTAAAATGTGCCCCCTGGTCAAATGTTCAGGGACTGTGGAGGACTGTGTATTTCACTTTCACTTCTTTAAGACAGATTTTGCACTTCCCAGATAGTTCAACGCTCCATTTTATTTATCCTGTACGTCCTTGAACATTCCTTCTCATGAGTAAATTATCACACCGAATACTTGCACTTTGTTTTGTCTGACTTGCATCAACACTGTGTGATAAGCTGTTCCAAGCAGGGACCGTCTGAAAAGCACTGCTGAATCAGCAGTCTGTCAGCATAGGCTCTGTACTGTCCCGTTCTTCAGTCTGATCCATGTGACTCCAACTATCAACAAAACTCTAGTCTCTCATTTCCTACTCAGTTCTCCAGTTGTTCTCAGTGTGCTTTATCCACGACAAATGATTACCATTATTCATTCATTATTCTGGCACTTTTAATTTGAAAAAAGAAAAATGGACTAATCATTGCAGAGCCTAATATTTCTAACAGTTACATCAGACAGCGCAGATATACACCTGGTATTTTCTGACAAACACTGGGGCTTCACCAGAAAATAAATACAAATATCATAGACTCGTGTGAAATACGTGACGCTAGTGCTGGTTTGCTGTGTACCAAGTATTGTCTGGTATCTACCAGTCGAGGACAGCTTTTGCAGTACTGTGATGTATATCACATTTCTGCACACTGTATAGAACTGTAGAATTGCTTTAAGGAGACAGAATTACAATATAACCAAGCACACATTTACATAAACTGTCCAAATGCAACCTTACATCCATTTTTATGCAGATGATGCTCTTCTTCAACTGATATTCACAAGAAACTCCCAATGTTTACTGAATGCTGTTTGAACACTTGATGTGAATAAGGCAACAGGATCAAATTTAACTTTAGAATAATAAGAAAAGATCTACCCATGCAATCAAAGTCACTTTAAGGCATCATCTTACCTCTGTTAGCCTCCTGGTATACCTGTACCTTTCCAAGCTCCACCCCTAACCGCCTGAGAGAGAAACAACACGACAAGAACATAAGAATTGTCAAAACACATGGACACACTAGCGTTTGCTGGACATTAAGGGCATAATGACGGGCGAATAAAAATAACACTGCCTTCTGATAGCAAGCTGCAGGAAATACTTTGCGCAGCGATTATATTTTGCTGCATCATTATTGCCTTTTGTGGAGCGACACTAGCTTTAGTTGGCCATATTGTAGCTACTGCACATGTGTCAGCGCATACATTTATAAAACTAGCAAGTCAGCACATCCAAACTTCTCTTCTGAGAAGCAGAAGTGAGAAACATGTTTGTCGTCTCTGCTACGTTTAACAGTCGCAGAAGCTGCTTTGCCTTTTTATTATTTTCCTATGCTGCTCCTCTGTAAAAAACAAAAAAAGACCTGAAGTACTAATATCAGTTGTTCTACCACAATAATGCGTTTTGCCCACATCACCGTTTCCACTTGTCTGTTTGTCATGTGTCAGCTGCAACAACCGTACTCACTCTGCAATCCTCTTTCCCAGCTCACGGCTTGAGGGGTGCGAGTTTGCAGTGAAGATGACCAGGCCGCCCTTGGTGTGGTTCATGTCTCTGTGGTCTTTGCCGCTGCTCTCCCCACACTCAGGCAGTGGATCCCTGGGCACCCACGCTGCACTGAGACCTTCCTGCAGTGCAGAGGGAGGAGCGTTTAAACTCTCAAATCTCAAGTAATAGAAGAACAGGAAACACTTTCCATGTAAGATGTGAAGACAGACAATGCACAGATCTTCTTAAAAGATCAGTAGATACAATTATAAACAATGTCATTGTAAAATTTCTACTTTCTCTCAGTGTAACCTTGATTTGCATTTTGACAGCTGGTTAGCCATAAGCTCTTTTTAAGCCATTATAAGAATGTAATGTTTTCTAAAAACACTGGGGTTTCACTGTTTTCTGATATTCAACAATGCAGTAATGGTAACAGCTGCTGGATGAGGCCAGAAACATCTGCCAAGTCAAAGCAACCAGTGAAAGGTCACCAGTGTTTACTGCTTCAACAGTACTATCCCATCGAGTCTTTAAATCCACTTTTATGTGTGTTAGGGAACAAACGCAACCTTTATTGAAGGCTGATTCAAAGAGTCGTGGGTTTTAGTGAGTCTGGTTGCAGACACATTTAAGGACAGAAAGACAGAAACTTAACAGAGAGCAAACAAAGGGCTGAGCTATCATGTGCAGCCAGAGTCAGTACAATAACAGAAAGTGAAATTACTACATTAAATATGTATTTCAGCACTTTTAGCCGATTGAGATTTAATAGTCCAAAATGCGTATTAAACTAATAAGAACTAGAAATCCTTACTATCAATACTGTCACGATATTAGTTAGCTTCCACACACTGCTAAGCTAACGGGGCAACGCAGGAGTTTGCCCTTAACAAGTGCCGTGGATGATATGGAAATCAATGTGTTAGGAATTTAAACTATGACCTCAAGTCCAAAAACAATAACAATCACGAACAGACATCACTAATAGCAGCGACGCGTGACTATACCAGCCTGAGACCGCGTTAGCTGCGTCTAGACACGCGCACTAACGCGGTAGCTCCCATGAAATCATCTCACCCTAGCAAAGCTCCTGAATGCGCAGATTGATTCATCACGTACTCACAAAGCAAGCTGTCTGCGCAGCTAGCACAAAACAAACAGAGCCTACCGCATGCAAACACACAACGACAGAATTCCTCACCAGTTTGTGTGTTAGGTCCGGTTACAACCTGGAACCGACAATATTTGATTAATTGTAAAAACCTCAACCTCCTTTCAACCTGTTCCTCGCGCCGATGTTGTGAGGGACTCTGTGTTGATGGGCGTTGCTCTCGACCAATCACAGCACGAGTCATCCAACAGGGAAGAGATGCATTCAAGTAACCCCGGAAACAATAAACTCATGGAAGATAATTCATTTATTACGTTTAGAATGATGTCTAAACCTTTGACATGATTTACAATACTTTTACAATACTTTTCAAAACATAAGCAAGGTTCTTTTGCACGTTTATTCGTTTCCTGTAGCCTGACTGTGATGATCTATTAAAAATCATCATAAGAGTATTTATGCCATTTATACATAGTTAGCTACTTGTATATAGTCTATTTAATCAGCTATAAGAGAACAATGTTTTCATCTGCATGTTTTCTCAGTGACTTAATCATTTTAACAAGCAGGCTAAAATTCAATAACAACACTTCACACTGAAAATCCTCCAAGTGAGGCGTATGCTTTCAGACTGGCCACTTGAGGGCAGTGTGTTTTTGTGGCTTTTTTACTTCTTGTCAGATGAGGTGAATTTCTACTTTCAAATAAGTGTTTGCCATACTTAAGTCTTTAACTCCACACGTAACAAGAACATTTAATCCCTTGAACTTGTCCCAGTCCAGCATGCAGTCTGGATCTGTCCCTGCAGAAAGAAAAATGGTTTTGGTTTGAAATAGTAAGAGATGCAGACAAATCTCGCAGACAAACATTGCTTTCTTATCTCACGACTACCATAATCCATTAAACGTGCATCCGAGCACTGTCCTTCTGCTGTGTCTCCTTTTTCTTCTTCTGGTCTGTGTTCGAAGATTAAAGCCCTCCTTTATAGCTTTGTATGATCTAGTGTTTGCTTTGACTCAAAGCAACTGCTCCTGTCTAACAGTAACTGAAGAAAGACGCATAGGAGAAGGAGGAAAGATGTGGGGTTTATGCAGGTAAGCTATCTGAAATAAGAAAAAATAATATATCAGTGATAGTGTTAACAAAGCCCCGCTATTTCATTAGACAGATTTATAAATACTTTCACAGTACCATATGGGCTACTCTTTAGTGTTCTTACATAACTCACTGGATATGTGGAGGAGGCAGAGAGCAGCATCCAAGCGCTGCACACTGCCCACACATGCACACACACACACGCACACACACACACGCACACACACAAAATGGAGAGGGGAGAGGAGTAAAAAAATCTGGAGGAGGATGGACACAGAAAAGACATGTTAGGTGTTGCAGTTGGTCGGTTGGAAGTCAGGGTCAAATTCTCTTTCATGTGTGCTTTTGTCTGTCCAATTATTTGTATAACTGCGGCATTTATGTGCATTCATTATGGATCACAGGGTTCATGCAGGACAGCAGGTTTGTGAAGAGTTGAAAATCGAATATCCCAGATATAGCAAGCATTCTGGTGTTTATACAGTAAATATGAAGCCATCACATTACATTGGAGCAGTGGCAAAAGCATGAGAAGTGACAACAAATGTAGAAACCACAATGGACAAGTTCAGAATTACACGAACAAAGTAAATAAAATATGTAATTTGATTATTTAAAAAAATGATTGACTATCAACGTCTAAAATGGATGGAGGATTATGAACTATATTATTAATTATATTATTTTAATTATAGTTTAACTATTCAGCAGCTCTGTTATGCTGCATTTTATACACTACAGCTTGTGTTTTATAAATCAAAGTACACAATGACCTGCTTGTGTATTTATACTGTAGTTATTGATTATTATGATGAATATTTACAATAACATACTATTTTTAGTGGTATCATATCATTACCATGGCTAAAGAGGGTAAAAGACGTGGAAATGTCTTTTAGTCAAGCTAGCTGCATTAGTCAGGTGTTTCACAACCTTAATTTAAACTGAAAAATCTTAGCAACTACATTTTGTACAGAGATTTAGATCTATAGTACTCTTCTGATAAGGCTGACATTTAAGTGAAATATTTAAAATAGGCTATAAATAAATTGAATGTCAATAATTGTAAGGACTAGAAATGTGTAGAGAAATCCAGCAGACATATTCTTTGGTTATCAGGTCCTAATTTCAACGAAATACATTTGGAACTAATGCCATCAATGGCTGAAAACTTGCTAAATGTAGCTTATTAACATAACAACAGCTATAATTCCTGGTGCGTATAGAGGCCTTATGCGCACAAAGGCCTCCTATGCAAAAAGACACACGTCTTTAATTTATGGAGAATGTGTTTCTATACGATCCTGGAGTCTCTTGTGTTGTACCTGTATCGGACTGAATCTATGTTCTGTGGGGGAATGTTTCTCATACATACGTTGTTCATTTAGTCTAACAAACAATAAGACAGCACTTTCTTTGCGCCTTGGTCAGCAGCTGTATCAACCTCTCCAAGACAGAGCGCCATAGAAACAGAGAGGGATGAGGAGGGAGGCGGGAGAGCACCGCGCTCCTGGTCCGCCCCCAAGTTGCAGCACGAGCCGTTTAGCGGTACGAGCTGAGCCAGCTGTAGAGCGCGCGCGCGCGCGCGTGTATGTGTCCCCCTCACTAGAAAACCATTACCAAACACAGAGCAGGAGCGCACGCGGAGCGATGGCTGCAGCAGCAGCAGCAGCAGCAGCAGCAGCAGCAGCAGCAGCAGCAGCAGCAGCGCTTGATTGTGTTTACGACGCAGAGCACGAGAGCGGTATTATCTCCAGAGCAGCGGACACCGCGCGCGCCTCATTTTGAACGCTCGCTCACTCACACGTTGCGTCTACGAGTGAATCCGCCCGTTTGACGCTTCGCGAGGCTCCGGTACCGTGCTAGGTTCCGTTAATCGTTGTTTTGAAGCACAGCTGCAGAGGAGACCGACTCGCCTGATGAGGAGGAGCGCGAGCGAACCGTGGAAACGAGTCCTCTCGTTCCTGCCGTCATAATATCACGCACGCAGCGCCAGTGGGCTGTTACCGTAATTTCGAGCGGCCCAGTAGCCCCGGTCCCGTTTCCACCCAGCGGCGGTGCACTGACAGCGTAGGAACCTGAGAGCATCTCTCCGTCCTGTCTCCCCCCTCTCCCTTACCCCACCGTAAACCAGAGCGCCAGGGGCTCTCATCCAGCCGGGAATCACGGGAGGAGGGAGGCTGTTCGTGCCCTCCGCGTGTTGAGGCTGGGCTGAAGCGCCGCTGCGCCGGAGGATGCTGCGGGAGTAGAGCGGCTCACAGAGTACGATGGGGAAGGACCAGGAACTGCTGCAGGCGGTGAAGACCGAGGATCTGCTCACGGTGCAGAAGCTGCTGCAAAGGCCCCGGCCAGGGAAAGCAAGTAAGACAGTCTGTCCTATTCTGTTCTAGTGCAACAATAGCACTGGTGCTGTGTGTTGATATTTTCCTCACATACCAATGCTGACTGGTGTCAACTATCAGGCCTTAACCAGGGATGTGTTCATATGTGTGTGTGTGTGTGTGTGTGTGTGTGTGTGTGTGTGACTGAATAAGATGGAGAGAAGACGCCAGAGAGAGCAGGGCGAGGAGGGGTTGCATGCATCAGGGTAGATCAGTGGTGTGATTGGAGACTGACAGCACATCTTGAGACCCCCTGAGTGTACTGCAGCTGAGACAGAGAGATGTAGGGACCAGGGATCTGTGTGTGTGTGACCCTGTCTCATTAGCTGCTGGTGAGATGATGGCAGAGATGACGCTGGTGGCCTTGTGATAGTTTAGGGTCAAAGTCAAACACAGCACACGCACTATAGGGTCCAGAGGCATGCTTCTTTTCTTGTACTGCATTTGGTTCTATGCTCGTCTGTACACTTTCCCTCTTGCAGTTGTTTGTTTTCTGCAGTCTGTGTACACCATCCAACAATGTTTCACTTCCACAGCCCACTCCTAATGTGTGGGCAATACAGAGTGAAGCCCAAGAGAGCTGCAGACAGATCCTTTTGTAAAAGGCTGGTAGCTTCCATACTGATACCTCGACTGATATATACCCGGCTCATATAGTAGCTAATAGGGTGGGATGCTTCAGGGCCTGACAGAAGGAATTGCAATATCTGCAGATAAGATTTAAAACATTAAAGCGTTGACAAAATGAATAATCCATTTTGAAAATGCATTAAAAAATCATCTGTTTTTCCAGACTAGATTAGCTTCTGACTTCTAAATTGGCTCTGCTCGTTATCCAATCGCTCAAATTGTTCCTGTCAGTGTGGTTTACAGCATCTGACCTGGCGCTCACACTGGTCAGGCACCACACAGCGGGTGCCCCCCATTTAAATGAAAGGATCCTGCGGTGATGACAAATACTGGTCCAGCATTGTGGCTGCATATGAAGAATGTATGACTATGAGCTCTGATTGAACAAACGGAGAGCGCATCATTCTAATGCTAAACACTCGTGTAGTTGAACAAAAATGATTTCAGCATTGTAGAGACCCCGCACACCCACGCGGGTGTTTCCAATGATTCAGGCTAAGCTCTGTAACACCTGTGTGTGTGCTAATCTAGTTTAGAGAGTGGAAACGTTACTAGAGAACTCACAGGAGAAGGATGAGCAAATCTTTTCCAATCGGTAGGACGATCATGAGGCAAACAGGCTGAGGTCGGTTTTTAAATGTAGCAGGTATAACTAAATGATAGCTTGTAAATGTCGGTGTGTAACGTTGTTGTTTGAATCTGAAATAATATCACACTGGAGACATATTTAGTTCGCAGCATTTGGTCGTACTGTTATTCGCTGAAGTACAGCTCGTGGCCACAGAACAGTTTGTAGGAATCAGTGGGGTGCTGGGCCTGCAGGGAGTGAGCAGGCTACAGCAGAGCACACACAGGAAACCATGGATTAAAGACTAAAGAGCAAGAATACAGGCGTCCCTCCACTGCAACAGGATCCAGCACATGCAGGTAGTGGCCAAAAATAGTGGGCTTGAGTGGAGTACATTATGTGCAAGAGCACAAAACATCCTTTAGGGTACAGTGAAGTGCACTTGAGCTGGAAGCCCCTTTCACACTAATGTTTAGTACATCACATGAAGAGAACGCTCTCAAATAAACTCTTAGAAGCCAGTGGCTGCAGATCTGTGCCAGTGCTCAGTGAATTGCAGGACACACAAATGGCAACCAAAGCAATACATTCTGCAAAACATAATATCCTGAATAATGAATGATTGTCTAGTCAAAACAAAACTTTTAGGCTGTGACTAAATTCCAGGAAAATCCTGTTTATGTAATATTTTACTGTTTTACAATGTAAAACATATAGAAATTAAGTGGAATCAACTAAACTTGTCTCATTAACATCATGTAATAATATAAGTTGTATTTGTCTAACAAACATGGTCAGTTCTGTGTTCAGCTCTTTCAACTTGAAGTGATGAGTTGAATGAATGAGCTGTCGATGGTTCACTGCACTCATCATATTTAGTTTAAAAGAAACTAAACTTGCCTATTTCCCAGCATAGATTGTTCTAGAGTTAAAACTCCTCAGAGACTTTTATGGAAGCCTCCTGCATGTCCTTTCATAATAAAACAACTGTTGGCAGTGATAAAGGTTAGTGTTGAAGCTTCATTTAACCTAAGAGAAGCCTCAGATGAGCTGAGCTATCTTCAAACTCAACAGTGTCAAAGGAAAGAAAATATACAGCTCTATATAATTAAGAGAATTTCTCTGATGTTTTATATATATGTAATGACTGTAAAATGTTTTCAAGGGTGTTTTACGAACAAATAACAAAGACTAGTGTTGCCATTGTCATGGTTTGTTGGTGTAGTGTGAGAGGGGCAGCGTGTGAAAGGTGAATTTCAGCTGTAGCCCTGCAGGCGGTGTCTGTGTTGTAACCTCAGGTGTTTGTGTTGCTCTGTGTATTCCCTGTGTATCCTTACAGCATCGTTCAGGCGGGCATGTTGGATAATCAATCATTTGTCTGGCATTCATTGACACAGGCTTCTATCACTCCTCAATAAACACTTAATTTCATAACATCACATCATCGTCACCGACCTCCTGGAGCATTTCATGGTATCTTCTTTGGGGTTTGCCCTGATATCTATAACTGAAACCCATGGCTTTAAGTACAGTAGCATAAATAAATGTGTCCATCCCCCTCTCATCCTCTCTGTTAAATCCTCATCATCTGTGTAACTGACAGCTCACCCTACCTGCAGCCTGCCTAATATGCCTTATGAAAATTCACATGTGGACGTGAAGAAGCAAAATGTTTTCTCACAGTTCCTGAAACGTGGACTGTTTTGGGGGACTGCCTGCGTGAGGTGGACTGTGGGCCAGCCGTTTAGGGAAAAAAACAACCAAACAAAAACAAACAGGACAGGAGGAGTAAGGAAATAATGACAGAGTGGAGCTGAGAGTCCCAGACAAACAACAGGGGAAGTCTAACGCTGGGCTGATGGTAACACAGACCTGTGTTTGTCACCTAGCATTAAACACAGGGCCCTGACAGCTGTGTGTGTCTGTGTGTGTGTGCAGTTCGGAAAGAAGTGTGTGTGTGAAGGTGAAGGTTGGACTGATGTGTGTGTGTGTGTGTGTGTGTGTGCGTAATGGGCCTGGCGAAGGCTCTGCCCTGCTCCAACTCATTTACTCCTACTCAGACCAGACACATGGGCTGTACTTATTCACACACACACACATCTGGCACCATCTGGAGAGCCATCATCAGTTTACTGTCACTCAACTCGCCTTCTGCTCGGGTAACAGTGTGCGCGCGTGTGTTTGTGTACACATGGAGCCCATCTCGAGTGCGACCAGAGGTCTGTGTTTGTCAATGGGATGTTTCAGTATTTGTGCATCCGGGTGGGTGGTGCACCCCACCCCCTCTGTTTGCTGCTGTGTGAGAGTGACACATGGTTCCATCACCATATCTGCCTCCTTCCTTTTCTCTCGGTCAGAGCGGGAGTGATGCAGCTCCTCTCAGGCCAGTCTCCTGTTACTCTCTTCTTCTTTCTGTGTCGATGTGTGAGGCTGCCAGAGGAATAGGGTAGATGATTGCGTCCACACCAGTGCACACACACAAAGGAGCAGGCGGGCAGAGAACAGGCTTCACATACTGTTAGCCACAGTCTTCATATTGGATAACTGTGCTCTGTCTGTAACTATTCATTGAGAGAAATCAATTTGTTTTTCACGTTCTGACCAGAGCACTCAAAAAGAAACTCACCAAATATGTTCCATATAATGCCACCGTGTAAAATGGGGACAAACCGCATTTGCTGCAACAAAACAAATAATAATGTTCGTGCAGCTTTTTCATATGAAAGAACATGTTTATCTGGGAGTTGGGGCATCTGTTCTTACTGAACCCCAAGTTGCTCCTGGTGTCATGGGTGTGTGAATGAAAAGCTTTGAGTACCTGTATAGGTAGAAACGAGCTATGTAAGTGCAGAACATTTTAAAACACCACAGATTTTCATTATTACACCAAATAAAAAGCTGAAAACACACACACACTACATATAATATTATATTTTGACTTTAGTTCCTGTATGAGTCAAGTAAAAAAACCTGTGCTATGAGAGCAGTGACAGTTTGACAGAAATCCAAAACAATAAACTGAAACACGCTGGAAAGAGCTGAATATAAAATATATATATTCCATATTTCTTTAAATAAAATAGAGTCTTTTATTTAACTGACAAATGTTAAAACATAAAGTAGCATTAAAAACAAATACCGTATTTTACGCCATATAAGACGCACTTTTTCTTCCCCAAAACTGGGGGGTAAAAGTGGGTGCGTCTTACACG